>WAEK01000003.1:0-137500 GCA_011634665.1 Mortierella sp. BCC40632
CCCCTCAATGGTAGGTGGATGTATAAGAGGGGCGCATGCTCTCCTATGGCAAAATGGGCGGGTTACTAAAGAGGCACACGCCTTACGGGCAGGTGAGCGGGCACAAGGGGTGTGCTCTCCACATTTGTGTAGGTGCTTCGGTGTTAGGTGATTGGTGATTAGATATGCAGGGAGGTGGATAGGCGGGTAGATGCAAGTCAGGAAAGAGAACATTCTCCTCATCGGTTAGTGGGAAGGGAAGGGAAGAGGGGAGGGCTCGCCTAGAACTCGGTGCTGCCTAGTGTTTCTTATCCTTCACCACCTTTGTAGATCTTGCCTCAAGGTACGCTCGACAAGCTGATCAAAGTCAACGACACGAAAGCTAACATGGGGTTAATCACTGAAACAAACCTGAAAAGTACGGTTACAGATTATGTCTTGGGTACTCGTTCCTGAGATGTCCAAGTTGATCTCTACGCGAAAAACTGCATGGTATCAAAGTCAATGAGTAAAGATGGCTTTAATGTCATACCGTTCTCGTTTTGAGAGAGAATGTGGGGAAAAGAGAGAGAGAGAGAGAGAGAGAGAGAGAGAGAGAGAGAGAGAGAGAGAGAGAGAGAGAGAGAGAGAGAGAGAGAGAGAGAGAGAGAGAGAGAGAGAGAGAGATAGAAAGAGGCGGCTCTTGTAAGGATCCATTACAATGTTTGGGTCAGAGCTCTGGTTTGGATGTCAATGGATAGTTTATTGGAATGTCCGTTCTAAGGGCCTCCAGTCCTGGTCCTATCTGCGAGTTGCCTGTATTCCTTGACCCATTGATCCTGCTTGTCCGCCAAACCTCGTCCTGTGCTCGTGTCTACAAGAGTGACCAAAGGATAGAGAATAAGTTAGATAGCACCGTGCTCCAGATGTTCTTCCTAACTTCTCCTTCCTCTCCTCGTGGGTCCCCAACTCTTCTCTCTTCGCCTGCTCTGCGTTCCACGATCCCCACACACACTCAAACCCCTACCAAGGAGTCTATAGACCCCTTGGTACTTCTCTCAGAGCTGACAGGCAAGGGGATGCTTTGCCTGTTTCGACTAACACATCAGCACTAGGCTCCTGAGGCCACCATGTATCTTTCCGCCCCACACTTGAGTGGCTCCTGCCATATGAGGTCCACCCTCCTGGAAGAGAGAAGAGAGGAAGCGACCTCGCTTCATTCGGTACTGGTAGGCTGACCTCTCAATCTACTTGAAAGGTCTTGTCGCCTCGCGTTGTGTCACGCCGAGCCATATCATATCATATCCTGCTATGCCATTCCAGATCGTGCCATATCCTGCTATGCCGTATCGCGTTGTATCCTGCTATGCCTTGTCGTGCTTGCTGGTCTTGTGGGCATCCAGATTCGGTGGCTCACATCTATTGCAACCAATCCAACAAACAAACAAAATGAAAAGCGGATAGTGCGGGTTCTTGAGCGGAGAGGATGAGGAGTGGAAGGAAGAGGAGACTGTCCCCACTGGGCCAACGTCAAAATCAAAGAATGGAATGAAAGGGCTCAAGCCAAGAGCCTCCTCTACCTCCACAAAGCCTGCCATCCTCTTATCTCCTGTAGGGTCACTGATATACCCTAACCCTTGACACAAAGACGAAGACAAATACGAAGACAAAGACGAAGACAAAGACGAAGACAAAGACGAAGACAAAGACAAAGCAAAAAGCAAAAAGCCAAACCAACACGGAAACCAACATACAGGCCAACACGTAAACCAGGGAGTTCGGACATCGATGAAAGACCTTGAGGTTCCCGTACTACCTCGTAGGAAGCTTCTTCCGTGGCTATACCTACCTAAAACAATAAGCTCTGTACAGTGCTGGTCTCTCTTAACATCGAGTGTGGATTCTGAGTGTAGATGCTGAGTGTAGATGCTGAGTGTAGATGCTGACTGTGGATGCTGACTGTAGATGCTGACTGTAGATGCTGACTGTAGATGCTGACTGTGGATGCTGAGTGTAGATGCTGAATGTGGGTGCTGAGTGTAGATATCGCGGGTGGTTATTGAAGGTGATTGTAGAGGCGAGAGGTGGAAGAGGCAGAGGTGGAGAGGAGAGGTCGAGGTGCAAGAGGCAGAGGTGGAGGAGGAGGAGGAGGAGAAGGTGGTGGTGGTGGTGGAGGTAGAGGTAGAGAGGAGGAGAGGAGAGGAGAGGAGAGGAGAGGAGAGGTGGAGGTGGGGCGATATGAAAGAAAGACGAGAGAAGGAGAGAGAAGACAAAAGAAATTACAAAGGCGCTATCGTGCAGTGGCTGAAAAAATAGATCCGCGACCTTCATACCAGGATTTGAATCTTCGGAAACTGGGGTTGGCTTCGCTACTCTGTCTACCTTCCACCCCTTTGACACGGGTGGGCCTAATATTTTTTTTTTTTTTTTTTTTTTGTCATCGAGCCAAAAGTCCTAGATCAGGTTCTGAGTCATCTTCACCTTGGCGTGAAGAGTCGCTGTTCTCGGCGTGATAGACATGGTGCATGAAAAAGAGAGCGAGTGAGAATAGGACCACGATTGATCGACAATGGAACTCTGAGTGGTGTTCACGCGAGTAAAAAAAGCTTGAGCGGAAATGGGAGGGGACAAGAGGGTAATCGTTGTTGAACAATCTAAGCGCCCCACACCCCATCCACCTTCTGTTCTCTCTCACATACCCTCTCTCTCTCTCTCTCTCTCTCTCTCTCTCTCTCTCTCTCTCTCTCTCTCTCTCTCTCTCTCTCACACACACACACACACACACACACATTCCTCTTCCACACACACATTTTTTTTTTTTTTTTTTTTTTTTTTTTTTTTTGTTGTTGTTGTTGTCGTTGCTGTCCGTTGGAGAGAAGCAAGATGGAGACACATGTCAACAGAGGAAGTGCCAGTGGACGCACAAACACATCCTGCATCCTGCACCCTGCATCCTGCACCCTGCATCCTGCACCGATACGCCCTTTCCTTACCCCACAGTAGCAAACAAGGAAGGCCGAACAAAAGACCCTCTGTCCCCAACCGATGGGGCCAAAGCAAACTGCGCAGCCTTTAACAGCCAAGCAGACTGACCGGCGTGTGAAACTTAAATGACCAGGTGTCCGTGCCACACAGAAATGTCAAAGCGCAACCGACAGAGAGGGAAGAGTTTGTTTTTTTTTTTTTTTTAACCGGTCTGGAAAGGGATCTGCCTCGGCATGGGTGGGATGGGTCAAGAACGGACTCTGCATCCACGAGCGAGCAATATCGGTGAGTCAGTGTATGTGGTGAGAGAGAAAAGGTAAGAGAGAGAAGGTGAGTGAGAGGGCGAGCAAGAGGGTGGGCGAGAGGGTGAACGGGTGGGAGAGCGAGCGAGTGAGAGACAGGGTTGTGGTAGCATGATGGTGGCAGCAGGAGATTGGTGGCAGTGGTGGCAGTGGTTGTGAAGTTGTGGTGAAGTTGTGGTGCAGTTGTGGTGCAGTGGCGCCATAGTCTTGGTGGGGCAGTGGAGGGTAGAGGTGGAGCAGTGGGGCTGAGTGGTGGAACAGTGGCGGTTGAGTAGTGTTGGAGTAGTGGTTGGATAGCTATGGGGCAGTGGTGGCGGAGTGGTGGAAGGTGGAGCGTGGGGTCAAGGAAGGTAGTGGAGGCAGAGGAGAGTGAAGTGGAGGCAAAGAAGAACAAAGGAGACGGTGATGGTGAAGGAAGGGTGATGTGAACGTCAAAGAGAAGTGAAGAGAAAATAGATCTAAAGTGACTGGTAAAGGGAAGCAGAGTGCGGATGATTCTGGCTCTGGCTCTGGCTTTGGATTTGGCTGTAGATCCGTGAGAGTCAGGATGGGAGAGAGAGAAAGAGGAATGGAAGAAAGAGAGGAAGGAAAAGAGAACGATGGAAATATTTGCGCCAGTGGCGCTCCCAGATACTCAAAAGCATAAAAAATATTGATGGTCGCTCATATTTCATTTGGCTGCCATGGCTCCTGCGGAGAAAATATAATAGACCAAAAGAGAGGAAGGAAGTGGGATGGTCGGTGCAATAGAGTGCTAAGAAGTTCATTTTGGATGAGATCAGCTCTACTTTGCCACCAGAGAGACATGATAGAGCGACCAAAAAAAAAAAAAAAAAAAAAAAAAAATTTTTTTTAAAAAAAAAAAAAAAAAAAAGAGAGAGAGAGAAGAGAAGAGAAAAAGAGAGTTTTTTGCTTTGAGTGTTTTGTAACTATGATTCACTCCGCTCTGAAGCCAGGTCGAGAACCAGACAGCTGGCGGTGAGCGTTAAGAGTAGGATGCAAGGCAGGAAAAAAAACCATAAGGGTTTTAAAAAAGCTGCCAAACCCCCTCATTCCTGGCTACAGCCAGGCGGACAAAGACAGCGGCCCTATTTCTAGGGCCTGCCGATCAATACCGCCTGAGGCCCAAAGCTGTAGCAGAGGAGAATGAGGAAAAAAAAGAGAAGCCTGGGGGGGAGAGAGGTCCTTGTATTTATATCTCCCAGCGCGACAGTGACCGTCTTCGATACGACACTTTCCATCACTAGCCAAAATGTGGGACGCCCTCAGTGATGATGGGAAATGATGAAATTAGTGTGCTTCGTTCTGTCAACTCGAGACTGCGTTTGGCTCTCTCCCCCATCAAGGGCAGAGGGAGAAGGAGGGAGGGGAAGGAAGAGGGAAGAGGGACAGTGTGATATTTCTGATGAACTGGCGCAGGGGAGACAACCACTGGACCTTGGACCACACTTACACCTAGAGCCAGCTCCTTCTCTGTGCCATCCACCCCCCAGAACAGCCTCCGCTCCCACTCCGACCACCCAGCACTGGCCACTTCAACTCTATTCATCGACAGCCAAGAGGATACACAGGTTGTTTGCAGACGGTGTGTGGTTGTCTGGGTGCTGGGTGTAGCTGAGCAGATAAGCGATTCATTTTTTTTTTTCTCCCTCCTCCTCCTCCTCCTCCTCCTCCTCCCTTCTTCTTCTTCTTCTCCTCCTCCTCCTCTTCCCTTCCTCCTCATCTTCATCCTCCTCCTCCTCTCCCGTCCTATCCTCTTTTTATATTCCTCGACAGGCGGGAATGTATACCCCAGAACAATAACAGAAAAAAAAACTGTGCAAATGGGGCTGGTTGTTTCCACGCGCTCGTCGTGCCTGAAGAATGGCATTCGTTGGGTCTAACTCACCGATAGAGACCACTCAGAACAAAAGGTAAAAGAAGACCAGGAACAGAGAGATAAGGCAGAAAGACACTGCGAATGATAGTGGTTACCGGCCACGAAGAGAGAAAGAAAGAAAGAAAGAAAGAAAGAAAGAGAGAGAAGGACCGCTCGTCTACTCAGCAACACCGAGCATCCAGACAACCACACACCGTCTGCAAACAACCTGTGTATCCTCTTGGCTGTCGATGAATAGAGTTGAAGTGGCCAGTGCTGGGTGGTCGGAGTGGGAGCGGAGGCTGTTCTGGGGGGTGGATGGCACAGAGAAGGAGCTGGCTCTGGATATAAGTGTGGTCCAAGGTCCAGTGGTTGTCTCCCCTGCACCAGTTTACCAGAAAATATCAATCTGCTCCCCTCCCCCTCCCTCGTCTGCCTGTTTGATCAACAGACCGCTCGTTGCCCTCGATGGGGAGAGAGCCAAACGCAGTCTCGAGCTGACAGAACGAAGCGCACTAATTTCATGATTTTCTATCATCACTGAGGGCGTCCCACATTTTGGCTAGTGATGGAAAGCGTCGTATCGAAGACGGTCACTTTCGCGCTAGAGACTATAAATACAAGGACCCTCCCCCCAGGCCCTTTTTTTTCCTCATTATTCTCCTTGCTATGGGCTTAAGACCCCAGGCGGTATTGATCGGTGGGCCTGGTAAGTAGGCAGCTGACTTTATCCGCTTGGGGTGGAGTGGCAGTAGCAAAGGAAAGAGGGGAATTGGCGGCTTTTTTAAAACCCTTATGGTTTTTTTTCCTGCCTCTTGTCCTACTCTCGCTCACCCGTGGGTCGCTACCCGGTTGAATGAGCGAGAGTGAAACACCCTTAAAAATACTCAAAGCAAAACCCCCCTTTTCTTTTTTTTTTTTTTTTTTTTTTTTTTTTTTTTTTTTTTTCAAAAAATTTTTTTTTGGTCGATCCATCTCCATCTCTCTCTAGTGGCAAAATAGAGCTGATCTCGACCAAAATGAACTTCTTAGCACTCTGTTGCATCGGCCATCCCACTTTTTCCTGTATTTGTCTCTATTGTATTTTCTCCGCAGGAACCATGGCAGCTCTAGGAGACAAGAGTGACCATCAATCTTTATGATGCTTTGAGTATTTAGAGGCACTACTTGTGCGTACTTCTCCACCCTTCTTCTTCCTCACTCTTTTCCCCTCTCTCTCTCGTATTCACCCTCTCTCTCTCTTCTCCTTGCTTCCTCTATTTCAGACATGGCTTCAAGTCCACACCTCACCACTAGTCTGTATTTTTTATTTTTTTAAAAAAAAAAAAAAAACCATCACTCTAGAATACTCGTCTTATGACGATTCCTGCGATTCCGTGTTCTATACTATCACCTAGAGAGGGTCGGACTTTGTGGAGTAAACTCCATGATACCGATCATTCTCTGTCATGGAAAAGTCTCCTTCCTCCAAAGTTCAAAGTCGCTCTTTTGTGCAATGCATAATTTAATGTGGCCGGATAGTCGAGAAGCAACAAAAATTCGTTTCTCTCTTTACGTGAGGTTACAGGAGTCTTGGAGGCTGCCACAGACCTTCTCCTCCACTCTTCAACACAAGCACAGGCACCCCTCTTGATCCACCGCCTCTTGTTTTTTTTTTTTTTTTTTTTTTTCCACAAGAGCGATAATCTCTACAAATAGAGCGCCTGCTCAGATGATACGAATATCTGCTGTGTGCTGTTACCTGCCTCTCGACCTCGACCCTGGTCTCCGTAATGAGTCAAGACTGCAACAGCACAGACCCCAAGCTGATTCTTCTCCAAGTGGGAACAATAATTGTCTATGGTAACTAAAAGGAAACGACCCCCGGATTGTTCGAAGCGATTCTCTTTTGATCACCAACAATCGTGTTGTTGAGATTAGCCAGAACAATGCCAATCTTCTCAGATACCGAAATTCTCGGAGTTCCAGGAGGGATAACCACGCCCGAGTCTACCAACATCCTGTCCAAGATGTCGCTCCAGCTCCAATCGGTGTGCGTCACTCTTGCCGATCCCGCTTACCTTCATCATCGTCATTGCCACAGACTGACCAACAATCCGACCATGACCGCCAAGAATGTCTTTTTGATTGAAATTCATAACGGCGGGCTAGGCTTGGGTTATCCTGACATCGGTGTGGTCAAGCGAGGTATCAAGACTTGACTATCTTCCACTTTGACAACATGATTCCTTCTCTGTTACCTACAATCCCATTTTCTGTTTTTTCCATGATCCTGTGGCGGCTGCGGTCCTGTGTACCTCATTTAGGTGATATTGAGCATGTCCTGGTCAAAAACCGGTTCGTCAAGCGAGATTTCGATTTTCAGGACTACAGCTGGGAAGACATCCGGACTAACTTTACAAAGTCAGCTAGGAAGATTCAACAGATCGTGTTGAAGTACGGAAATAACTGGGATGCCTCCAAATCCAGACTGTTGACCTGTGGTATATCGTTTCCAATGCCTCGCATACTAGCAAAAAAAAAAAAAAAATTAAATAAAAGGGAGTTGATCCTGATAGTGACCGGACAGCAGTTGCTCTTTTTTCTGTTCATGTCTCTGGTCTGTAGGAAGCGTTGACAGTTGGTAACTCCTATCGCTGTTTATTTAGAATGAGATTCAAGGATCCTGATGGGTTCTTTTATCCAATGTCGATGATGGTACTTGTCCATGCTTGCTGCTCTATCCTTGCTCACTGCCTTATCTATGGTCGCCGCCTTGTTCTTGATCGTTGATGTACCCATGCCGCTCTGTCCTTGCTCCTTGCTTTGCTACATTGTCCTTGCTTGCTGCCATCACACCACTCTCATATCCATCCTCACCCCTCTGCATACCTGAACGTGTGGGGTTTACAGCTACACCAGGTGCGGAACAGGTAGCATGCCTTCTTTGCAACGGGTCGAAAGGGAAGGGCCTTGGTCGGTGGAGTGAGAGAGCGAGAGGAGCCAAAGGAAAGAAGAAAAAGTGATAAGAAAGAGGTCCTCTGAGGCGAACAAACCCCCCTCGGTTCGAGTGCATCGGAGTATCCCTACCAGCAGCAGCTTATCGAGCCAGTCGAGACTCAAAAGCTGAACTTTGGCCTGTAGCCCGGACGGACTACGAGCCGCTTTCGCGACCCTGACCACAACACAGACAGCCACTTCTTAGAGCGGCTCAGCTCGAGGAGAGGCACGAGAGTCCTGATAAGGAGGGAGAAGAACAAGGAAGAAAACAAGAGGGGAAGGGGGAGGAACGAGAGACTAAAAGGGTGGAGAAGGGTGGTCGCAAGGCGTCTGCAGAAGGAGCACGACGCAGAATACACTTTCCAAGGTATCTCGACCATGAAAAAAGAGTGAGCGGTGACGGAGTGGGGGAAGAGGAGGAGGGGGAAGGAGGTTGTTTCTACCTGAGGTTGGAGTGTTGAGGTGTTGGGGTGCTAGGTGCTGTTTGCCGAGGGGGGGTGTTGAGGTGCTGGAGGGTTGGAGCGCTTGGTGTTGAGGTGCTGGTGTACTGAGGTGCTGAGGCGAGGGTGCTGAGGTGCTGAGGTGCTGGGTGCTGGTGCGCTGAGCTGAGCTGCTGGACCAGGGGTTTAGGTGGATGGGCAGAGTTGGGTGAAGGGGACTATGGAGCGAGGGGGGGTTGGAAAAAAGAGAAGAGAAGGAATGAAAAAAAAAAGAGAGAGACGTAAACCGGTGCTGTCAAGAGACTGTGGCTCAGGTCAAGCGACGTGCCGATTGTTCGACTTGTTGAGTCGGGTAATGGGATGGGATGGACAGAAACACAAACCACACTTGCCGATGTGCGATCTAGACGGCACTATCACTGGTGACGACCATGACAATGTTACTGATGATGGCCTTGGTAGTATCGATGGCGACAGCCTCGACAGCATCGCATCGCTGTTGGTGACTCTGTTAACAGCTTTGGCGACAGCAGTGGACAGTCTGATCGTCTTCAAAGGTTGAGAGAATACTTGTGGTGACTCCCTCTCTCCTCTCTACTCAGAAGCACAGCTGTTTTTTTTTTTTTTTTTTTTTTTTTTTTTTTTTTGCTCGACAACCACTATCAACCGTACCTCTTCTTCACACCTCACACCTTTCCCCCATCTGCTAGTGCATTCCTCTCAGGCGCGTGCGTGTGTCGATGAGCGTGTGTATGTCGTTCTCACTCCATCCATGTTCGTTCATTCACATGAGGTGGCGACCTCTTCTTCATGTCTGGCGGGGAAGGCACATCATGCTGCGCAACTTTTGTTTCAGTTAAGCGCGTCAGCGTTGAAGGTGATTGGAGCGAAGAGTAAAAGGTGGCAAAGTCTAAATCAACGAGGAGTAACCAAAAAGGGTGGCCGAGGATGGAGGTAAAAGGGGGGGGCATGATTCCAGTCTCTACCTCAGGGGGGGACTGTGGCTGTGAAGATCCAATGGCCATGGACCAAGAGATATCTGCGTATCAGGGCTGCTTTGTCTCCAAGGCTGTTAACAGGTGGTGAAGCCTTTGTTCGAGTGCGCGTCAACACATTCGGATCGCTCAGACCCCCAGGGAAAAGCAGACACGACATAAGTATACTCGTGTACACAAGCTAGAGAGGGTGGAGCTGGAGGATGAGAGAATTAAGAGGTAACTACTGATGGCCGCTATGGAGCAGAAAGGACGCTTGGAGTGCTTCTGAGTGGAGGAGAGAGCATCAGAGATCTCGTTTGTGCGCAGTCTCCCCCCTTCCCCTTTCAAGCAAAGAAGAACCAAATTTGCACATACTTTTTTATGACTTTTCATTGCCTTACTGCAAATGTAAATGCTATTAGGTACTCTAAATTGCGTTCTTCTCTTCTCTTCTCAAAAAATAAAAAATAAAAATAAAAAATACTCTACAACCATTGCAACCAAGTGCAATCCATCTGCGCATACTTGAGTGGGTTCGAAGCCTGAGAAATCAAATCCAAGATGGTCTGGTTCGCAGGAATGTTGGTGCCACGACCCTTTTCTCTTTCAGGTTTACAAGACAAGATCGATGTACGTTTCAACACCTGATCCACGGTTGACGTGACCCTTTCGCCCAAGTTTTGTTCATTCAGAGGCTTCATTCCTGCTGTGAACCAGGAAACGAGTTCGTCTCGGATAAAGATACCCAGGTACTGATCAAACTCAAACTCGGGTTCGGACAAGCATCGAGCAATCGACATGAGTGAGCTGGTGAAGACGCCCTCGACACCCGTTGGTGTGATAAAGTGCTGGATATTGGGTGTGAATCGGAAGGGAACGGGTTCCGAGTTGGAGAAGGTAGTCGTCTGAGGCGAGAACACTAAAGAAGATAAAAAAAAAGAAACAGCTTAAGAGTTAGTTCACTCACACTAAACACATCGATCCATTTTTTTTTTCTTTTTTTTTTTAAAAAAAAAGCATAAAGAAAAAAAAAATTACCTGGTAACATATCCGAAGTCCAGACATTGCCCGTTTGGAGTGAGATGAACCACTTGGTCGGGAATCGATGACCAATGCTCATGATATAAGTCAAGAAAGTCACCGAGGCCATCTGTGCCGTAAACTGCTTTCGAATCATCCACAAATCCGTATACGATTTCATATTACGCATCATGAAATCAGACAAGATCGTCTCGGGGATCATCTTGGAAGCAATCTCATCCGCAATCTCCATCTTGAGATTCAACATGTCGGCCTGCTTCTTGATATCCAATCCTGCCTTGACCTTGGCTGTGTAGTACATAATCGGATCATCCTTGTGGATGCCAATCATGTTACAGTGCTCCTCAAAGATGCCATGCAGCGAAGCATACGAAGGATCATCCTGGAGGATTCTGATCTGTGGAGCCAATGGAATAATCAATGGAAGGTGGAAGAAGAGGTTGCGTTTCCTGCTCTCCTTCTTGCGTTCCAGCACACTATTATTCAGGAAATGAAAAAGAAAAAAAAGTCAGGAATCAAAACATATTTGCTTTCAGTACCCCAGCATAGATGAAAAAGAAAGAGCCTTACCCATTCAGAATGCGGAAGAGTTGCATGACCCGCTCCTCTCGACGACCTTGTCTCGAGGCTGGTTGTTGCACGATAAATGGATGAACACTTCCATCATGTCCACGGATCGTCAATCGTCGCGTGCAGTTCATGGGTCCCCGAAGCAACTCTACTTCCGATTCGAATCGATCAATCCTCACGAAATCATTGCTATTGTCCTTCAGTAACAGGTACTGTCCAGGGACCTCCACGTCATCAAACTTTTGATGTTGGAATTCTGCTAGATAATGACTCCAGTTCTCGAGCTGTTGGCGTCTTGGCTTGCTGTCCAGAATATCTTCAAACTTGTCTCTCCATTGCTGAAGTCGGGTCACAAACTGACTCAACGTTGGCTTGTTCTCGATAAAGTCATGGACAAAGGCTGCCTTGACCTGAGGCTGGAACAGATTCTCCGAGAATCTGGCCAGGTTGGCCTCGGTCACTGCCGAAAGTTGCTCGCTTTCATTGTTCAGGATCAAGCGCTGGAACAATTGCTATAGGGATTGAATTCCAAAGGAAGGGGGGGAGTGTTAGTTGAATGGGTAGAATATAGAGAGCATCCCAAGAAACCAACAATGCCACAAAGAATAATAATAAAAAAGAGCAATGCTTACCTGGAAACTGTCAGTCAAGAGTGCGACAATCAGACGATACATATCTTCTTCAGGCGAAGGCTTCAACCGCTGCTGAATCTGGTCCACCATCGATTCCATCGAAAGTGCAAGTAGAGGGAAGGCCGTCTTGAGAATGTTCATGATATCATCCACATGCTCCCATGGCTTTCGCATGGGCGCTGCTCCCGTTGCATTCATGACCACATTCGGGTATTGAGCCATCAATTGATTCAACTTGGCCTGGAACTGTGCATGCGCCGCTGCTTGTGTTTGGACATTGGCTGCTGCCTGTGCATGAAGCTGTGCCTGCGCCTGAACTTGTGCATGTGCATGCTGAAGCTGCTGGGTCAGTTGCGCCTGTTGTTGAGCATTGGGTTGCTGTTGTGCCTGTTGCTGTGCCTGTTGCTGCGCTTGTTGCTGTTGAATCAAGCTCTGAAGAGCAGCTTGAGCATGAGCAAGGGCCTGAACTTGCAACTGAAGCTGAGCTTGTGCTTGGGCCAGACTCTGAGCAGTCAATTGCACCTGGCCTTGACCCTGCAAGATCTGAGCCTGGACCTGTTGTTGCGCTTGCTGGACCTGTTGTGCCTGTTGTGCCTGCTGTCCTTGTGGCAGGGCGGCAGAAGCTTGCAGACCCTGGGTCGTTGTCTGTCCTGTAGGAGTTTGTGGTCTCTCCTGTTGTTGAGACGCCGTTTGAGCACTCGGCGTGCTAGGCGCCACAGGCGACTGTGGATTTGTTGCTGGGGCGGCCGAAGGGGTAGCGCTAGTCGCTGGGCTTGCATCAGGTGCAGATGTTTGAGCAGTTGGGGTAGTCGTGGAGGTGGCTCCTTGAGCTGCTGGTGTAGCAGAGGCAGAGGCCGCCGGTGTGGTAGGGGTCGCTGGCGTGTTTACGGAAGAGGATCCGCCAGACTGAGCAGGTGTCTGCTGAGTCTGCGCGGTAGGTGTCGTCGGTTGTTGTGTCTGACCCTGTTGGGTAGATGTAGCAGTGGCAGGCTGCTGACCTTGTTGCTGTTGTGCTTGCTGTGCCTGTTGCTGAGCTTGTTGTTGGGCTTGTTGCTGAGCCTGTTGCTGAGCCTGTTGACCCTTTCTAATGGGCGCATACTCCTCCTTCAATGTCCTCAGTGAAAAGTGCAGTGCCTATCATGATGCCACCAGAGAGAAAAAGTCAGTAACAAGCCCATGATCAAGCGGAGAAGCTATCAAATGAATAATAAAAACAGTGGTTTACCTGGGGATACGTCTTGGCAATCTTCATCAAGATCTGGCGTGCATGCTTGGCTTCCTTCATATGCGTCAACGACGAAAGCAGTTGAGGGATAAAGGTGATCCAGTACCAGACAGGAATCTCACCCTTAAAGGCCTCAAAAGCACGGTACACAGTTCCCTGACTATCGTCCTGAGTCATGAGCCATTGGATACGGATCAGATGCTTCCTTGACTTGGAACTCTTGTAAATGCCAGCCGCCTGGAGGTAACAGCTCACAGCATGGCTCGCCAAAGTGATGTCCTTAGGCTTCTCCTTAAACTGCTGATCGTTGTAGTTGCCCCAAGCTGCCCAAGCCTTGGCCAGACCAAGATCAATCTGGACTGCATTGACAAACGCCATGTTGGCCTCCTCATGCAACGATAACTTGGCCAGGAACATACCCTTCATCGTGAAGAATTCGGCCTTTTGACTGGGGCTGAAATACATCAAGTTGGTGTTGTTGATCACCTCCAATCCCGTCGTCAACTCGTTCTCGTTTTGGAAATGACACTTGGCTTGCTCTCGAAGCTTTAAGAACGCCTCCTGGATCTCAATGTTGGGGAGAGTGTAGATCTTGGTGAGCTGACTGATACACACCTCCGAAAGCTGATGTTTTCTCGCCACATGCGCGAACCGGTTAATGATCCATGCAGTCTCGTGGTAGCCGCGATAAGCAAAGGAGTTCGAGTTGGATCCTCCGGCACCTGGGGTAACTGAGGGCAGCTGGTGGATCAATGGGAGGTAAGTCTTGTTGATGGCCGAAAAGATGTGTCCACGCCATGCAACAAGATCACTCCAGACATTGATATCATCCCACATATTGGGCAATCGTTCTCTCCACGTCTGAAGCGTTCCCTTCAGCTCCTGACTCTTTGCCTCAAGGTTCACGGCCGTGGTGCTGGCAAGGCTCGAATAAATCTGACTGGCCTCAGTCAACTCGACAAACTGTTGGAAGACCTGCAAGAGTGGGACATGAGTCTGGGACACAATCTCGGGCAAGGTGTGCCACTTCCACAACGACAACTGTACACCTTCCTCGCACAATTTCACAAACTCGCTCGTGTTTGTTTCCCCAGTCTGTCCTGCCTGATTGGCCTTGATCAAAGCTAAGAAAGCCTCATAGACTTTGCGTCTCGGTGTTGCGGGTTCGGCGATCGAGTACACGAGTTGTTCGATGGTCTCTCTGTCTGTAGTCCAGTCCGAGAGACGCCAGCTTGATTCCAGCTGCAACTCTGTGTTGTTCTCGTGCTTGGAAAGATCCAAAAGGATATCCCAGCTCTGAAGTTTCTGGGTGCAGGTGATCCAATGATCCTCCCACAACGAGTATTCAGACTCAGTAAACTGAAGAGCTCCTGTTCTTGCCTTGTTGACCGCATTCTCGTACATGACTTGTGCCTGCTGCCACATTCCATTCTGTTCATAGGAAATGGCTGCGTTGGTCTCTGAATAGAGGCATCTACGTCTCCAGAGTCCATAAAACATGTCTTCTTCTCCCAGAGTCATGTAAAGTTCTGCAAGTGCGTCCAAGGTACTGTTCCTCAGTTTCTCTTCATCCTTGATACCTCCCAGATCATTGGGTTTGCCATCTGGTATCGAGTTTTGAAGAAGGTGGGTCGCCACGTGCCATGCACAAAACCGTTTACCAAGGAATTTGACAAGGTGTGGGGGTAACCGGATTGCAGGCGCACATTTTGAAATACCCTCGAGGAGAGCCTGGATAACATTGGGTCGAGCATCCATCTGCTTGTTGTGATACTCCTTGGCCAAGAGTGGGATCAAGATCTTGGTCAACTCTTGCTTCTCTTTGGTCGACGTGGCAGACCAGTACAATGGGAAGAGATCCACCCAGAGTCGGTGAGTCACGTTAACGTCCAAGTGTTGAAGTTGCTTCAAGGGTAGGATAACATCGTTGGTACCCAACTGGTTGATCTGAGAGAGGAACTCACGATGCTTGATAATGAACTCTGTCAACTCTTGAGGAGTCTTTGCTTGCCCTGGCTCTTCCTTCATCGTTACATCCTCTTTATCAGTAGCGCTTTCGGGCTCCTTCTTTACGTCCTGATCCATTGCAACGTCATCCTCAGCATTGGCTTCCTTTACAGGGTCATCCTCCTTTTCTTTTTCCTTCTCCTTTTCCTTCTCCTCCTTTTCCTTTTCCTTCTCTTTCTCTTTCTCCTTCTCTTTCTTGACAGCATAGGCAACTCCGACTCTCGTGATGGGCTTTGTTTGCATTCCATCCGACGACAAGGTAAGGACTCTGGACTTGATGACAACTCCAAACAAGATGTCAAGCGCCTGCTGAAGCCAGTACTGACCACCAAGGTATTCCCAAGACTGTCCTCCCAGGACATAGGTCAGTCGAGTGTACAGGGATCTTCCAATGCTCCTATCAAAGATTTCTGCAAACTGGTTCCGGATCTTTGGATTGTCACTTCGGGTACCCATCAAGAACGCTTGCTCGAGTCGGACAGTCAGCTCGGATCGAGCAAAGCTGGGGTCATTGTAGATGGTCACCACTAGGTCCAAAAAGTCTTCCACCAATTTCTTGTCCCCTCGGGTCTCGAGGCACATCATCTTGACCATCAGACTCGCTTTTTCCTTGATCGTTGGGAAGGTCTCAGTCTTTCCTGTCACCCATTCAGCAGCCATGTCCAAGATCGCTCTCGAGAGTTCAATATCGGTCGACTTTTCAATCAACTGGATCAATGAAGTCAGGTACCATCGGCGTTGGTCCCCCAAATGAGAAATCCTCAACTTGATCAACCGAAGAGCAGTGATCAACAGACTAGTGGGCGAGTCTGGGCCTGTGGGTTGATTGGCGGCAGGTTTTTCTGGGGGTGCGATATGATCCTTTGTCAGCTTGCTTACAACCTTCATCACGCCAGGCACAAAAGCATCAATCGCATCCTGACGATGCTGGCTTGACGACTGAATCAACATGAGCACTGAATACAGGTTGGTGAGGTTCTGCAGACCGTCCGTGATGACGGTGTCGATCGTCGAGATAAACTGGGTAACTTCCTGTGGAAGTGAGCTCGCTTCAGTGGTTGATTCGGAGATATGAGTGTAAATCAAGTCCATGATCGGCTGCAGGTTGGTGACAATACGAGGGTTATCCGACATCAAACACTTTTCCAGCAATCGGGAGAGGTGATGGATGTTGCTCATGAACCATGGCCCGGGTTTGTTCGCCAAGATGACACGGAGCACCTCCAAAGAATTGCACGCTGCCACATGATTCGCCTCGGTCAACTCTTGAGGCAAAAGTGTTCGTTCAAAGAACTGAAGTTTCACGTTGACTTCGGGCCAGTAATCATTGCTCAAGAACTCTTTCAAAAGCTCCACAGCCTTGTAAGGAAGGCCTTTCTTCTGAAGAGATTCGGGGAAGGCACATGCGAACCTAACCAGGAAGCTGATGACACTTTCACGAAGACCAAGGTTTGGAGTGTATGACTCAGTGGCTGTCGAGGACTCTCCCTTGGGAGGATCGACATCCATCGCTGCCTTGGTCTCGTTGATCCGACGGCGTTCCCAGGTGAGAATCAACTCTGCCAGATTCACAGTCAGCGCTCTGCTCTCGACACCTGCACTCTGAACAAGACCAAGCTTGGACAACGTCGTCACGATCTGAGGCAAAAAGTGCTCTCGACTCTCATAAAAGAGATCTGGATGGCGAACAAGAAGCTGATATACATTCACCAACTGAGATCCGCTGTGACCATCTTCGACCAGCACACGTTGAGTCCAGCGTGCCCAAGTTGGATTCCTAGGAGAATCGGCATTCATGACGATTCGCTTGGGAAGGACTGGCGCGACAATGTCCAAGGCTTGTTTCACAAGTGCCCTTGCCTCATTCTGATGAGCCCTCAAGAGTGCGACGTAGATCTGGATGATGATCTTGGAAGGGGTATCATACGCGGCAATAAACCGAGCAATCAACACATAGGCGGCCTGTTTACCCGTAATATCATCAATCTTGAGGTAATTCCAGCCAAAGATAATAATGTCCTTTCGAGCATCGGCAATCAGGTCGGACGCGAACTGAAGGATAAGTGAGGTCATCTGCAAAAGTTCAATCTTGAGAGCGTCATCTGTGTACTGGTTGTCTTCCGAGTTTTCGCTCAACAGGGGTTGCCAGATCTTGGAATGAATCTCAGTGATCATTTCCTGGTTGATGACCGACTTGTAATAGGATCCACGAGTAAAGGCAACCAACAACATTGGGTTGATGATGACTCGGAGCGACTGCATCTTTACACCTTGAGACACCTCACGGTTCTGAAACATGTTCAAAAAGTGATGGAGAATGTCCTGCTTCCGTTTGGCGGTTGCCTTGATGGCAATCTCTTCGATATAGAACATCTTGAGGAAGCTGAAATCGATCACCGTCTCGTGTGTAAAGATACTGACCATCTCGAAAATGAGCTCAATATCATCAGGGTTGTGCTTCAGATACAGGATAAACAACTCGACAAGGTGCTGTGATTCTCTCAACCTCGCCAAAGACAGTGTGTCCTCATTTTGAAGTCGCTCAATACGTCCAGGCGCTCTCCAGAGAGCCACGAGCGCATCTAGAACTGATCGGTTTGTATGGATAAAATCGGGCTTGAACTTGGAGATGGCTTGAGTGATAGAAAGCCCATGGAACTGAACTGCAGGGTCCGACTCGACTGCAAATGTCTTTGAAATGAGTTTTTGGGGGTTACGAACCAGCTCCATCCGAAGGGGCTCCGCAAACTCTGTCAAGAGTAGATCAACAAACAATCGGCTATGGCGCTCCTGAGTCAGACGGTCCAAAAAGTAATCAACCGCTTCATCACTGTATCGGTTCAAGAACTTGAGCAACGAATGACGGAAAGGGCTCGACATGGATCGTCTCAAATGACCCTCCATCTCCAACACGACTGTCACCAACTCATCCAAGAAAATATTGGCCGTCTGTGGAAGAAGACAGAACACGTTCAAAATGCCAACGATAATCCGAATGTCTTGATTCTCACTCAGGGGCTTTCCTGCACACTCCCTCAACATGGATGGCTCAGCCCATTGTCGGAGATGATCCAAGAGTTTCTTTCCAATCTCGACCTTGAAGTAATTGGTCAGCAATTCCAGTAGTCGCGCAAGACCCTCCAGTCCTGCTACCGTCAGACGCTTGTAGTCCGAGAGGTTCATCAGAATAGGTCGAAGTCCTGCTTGAAGAAGGTCTCGTGGGAGTTTGTGCTGTTGGGCCAACACCTGCTTCAGACCCTTGTTCGCCACCTCCACCACTTCAGAGGATTTACTGTAGAGAGACTTGAAAAAGACCGAGATGATGCGTTGACGGGTCGTACTCTGCTTGGGAGTGCAAAAGTCATTGCAGGCCATGGCAGCGGAAAGCAACTTGATGCAAACGATCCGAAGGTTGATCAGAGATGAAGCATTCTTGTACTGGGACGTCCTTGGCACTAGAGCCTGATCCTCAGCATCGGCGAGGGCTAAAGCCTCGTGCAAAAGTCGGACAAGTTCTTCATTAAACTCTAGGAATGGTGGGCGGAGCGAGAGACAGAAGGTAATGGCATCGATATGTCCAATCTGCATTGCAAATGGAAGCGCGCGCAGGGGTTTGGCAAAGATTGGCTGCAACAGACGTTCACGGACGGGGGCAAGGAGTTCTGTCACGTCATTTCCTGTTAGGTCAGCTAGCAACTGGAAGGATGACTGAATAGTCTCGCGCACTGAGCTGTTGGAGTTGGAGAGCTCCGAAATCAGTAGGCCAATCAGGCTGTTGAACTTGTTCTGGCGATCGACTGATTCAACATTCTCCTCGGGTCGGTTGCAGACCTTAAGAACATGCGAGAGCGTCTGGGTTGCATCCTCAACGTTACCAGTGGCAAGCTCGGGAGACATGTCCTTCAGGATATAGAGCAGAGCCTTGACAAATTCTAGTTCATGATCCAACATCCATTTGGCTCCCATGTCCAGCTGTGAGCACATAATGGAGATTCCATGGCATCCACCACTCTTTCTGTACCACTCTTGCTTGTAACAGCTTGAAGAGAACCGGGTGGCAAACAGATGGAACACTGGCAGTTGGAAGAGAACATCCCTGCTGGAGGTGATAGTGGTGCAAGTCTCGTGGAGGATCTTGAGTGCTGACTCGGCCAGTTTACGCAACGACTGGTTCTCTGAAGTCATGATCTCGACCACAGCATCCACAAAAATATTGGTATCCAGATGGTGCTGGCCCTTGATGTGGTGAACATCAAATGTCAGAGATTTAGACTCTTTAAAGTCCAGAGCCTCGCCAATCTGCAACAAAGCAAAATGGTGAATCAGTCCCTGAAGGAATGGCCATGCATCGTCCTTTAGCTCATCGACCGATGCTGCCATGAATAGAGAACGTAACACCAAGCTCAAGGATCGCTCCTGAGCGAGTTTCTTTCCTGCTGGCGGTGACCTTGCAGAGTGAGGCCTCTTGGTGTCAAACTTTTTCAGGTTACCACTCTCCCTGTCTACATCCATCGCTGATGCTGCAACATTGTTTCTCACTGTTGGTTCCTGGTTTGTAAAGATGGCAATACGCTTCTGAATCTGTTCGTCAAGATTGTCAGGGCCTAACGAAGTGTCGACCAACAAGGGCACACATCCCTTCAAAAACTTGTAAGCATGCTCCCTGTAAAAGATGTTGGCATTGGAATCTTCAATCGTTTGAGCCGCAAGTGCAAGGGTCGCGTCGAGTGGGAGAGCATGTGGCTTCAGGGTCGGGTCAAAGTAGATTTTGACGTCAACGCCAATATCCGCAGGAGAGTGATGCTGGAGCTTGGGTGGGTATTTGAGCATCCTGCGGTTCCGGCCGCCAAGTTTTCCAAGGATTCGCATTGCTGCATGGCTGTGGACTGGGCTGTATGGCAATGGCTTCAAATGTTTCCAGAGGGCGTTCATAAGGTCGATGATGACTGGTGCCATAATAGGATCAAGGAACTCTTGTGTAAGATTGTCAATGCAAAGCTCGAGCGTTCGGAGACCTTGACTAACAAGCTCTGGGCTCGCCTGCAAAGCCAACACAAGGGGATTCATGAGGTAGTTGAGGTACGGGAGCAGGACACTCAGTCGTACAGGTACTGTCAGGCAGAGCTCAACAAAGAGTTCACGCATATGCTGCTTGTTCGCTAATGCCAAGAGGCCATTCAATCCCTCGAGAAGGACCTGAAGTAAAGGCTTGACCTCGTTATAAAGCAACTCGAATCGTCCTCCTCCAATGCTTCTGAATAGAGATCTGAGAAGGATAAAATAGTTGATGGGCTCCTTTGCCTTTGTCGAGTACTTGATCGAGTTCATGATGATGTTACCCAGATGAGGTTGGAGAACCGTCTCATTCGCATCGGGGAAGAGAGTCACGGCCATAAAGGCCAGTTTGAAAAGCCGAAGAATGACCGAAGAGTAGTTTTGGTCTTCGCCTCCAAGCTTGTCGAGGCGATCGACCAAGAAGCGGAATAGGATGCCTGCAAAGTTCTGCGAGACGCTTTCGTTGGCTAGGAAAAACTGTGGGATTTGCTGAAGGGAACTGTTGTGCAAAGTTTGGTCGAACAAGAAGCCCATCTGTGATGTAAAGACCTCTTGGAAGATAGCTGGATCTGCGATAGTGAACACAAGAGCAAAGTGCTCAAGTGTTTCCTTTTCTTCCTTTGAGGTCGGTCCCATACGGCCTGTCGATGCGCCCTCCAAGTTTGACTTTTCATTGCCTTGTTTGGGCACTGAAGGCTGATTCTCGAGATTGTCCAGAGTGTAATAATCAAAGCACTTTAGTCCTTCCTGGAAAAGTCGCGTGAAGATCTCAGATTGCTCCTGGGTGTAGTCTGGTGTGGTGGAAGTCTTGCCACCGGGAGTTTCGGCCAGATTTTTTGCATTTGTGGTCTCGTTCAAGTTTTTTAGGTTAATGAGTACTGTCTTTAGTCCTGCCACCAAGTTTTTGAACAAGAACCGCCCATCTGTCGAATAGAAATAATTTCAATGGAACCTATTTGTTAACACTACCATTTTCATTTTTCTTCAAAAAAAAAAAAAAAAAAAAAAAAAAAAAAAGAGCGGAGTCAATCAATGCTGGTTACCTTTGGCATGATCGACCTGTGATTCTGTAGAACTTGAGGCAGTATGCATAGATCGAGCCTTTTCGTAATCGAAATCATCCTCGTTATTCGTCTCTTCTCCATTCTTTTTACGTTCCGCCTGCTTCAAGATCCCTGGGAATGCCAAATTCAATGCCGCAAACTTGTTGGTAAATGTGTCTAAGATTTTGATCAAGAGGATCTTGCCTAGATGAAATGGAATCAGAGAAAAAGGAAAGGAAAAGAGGAGGAGGTCAGATTAGTTTCACGCGTTTCAAAAACCTTATATCTCCGTATATATTCTTGACGTGCGTCACAATCATGAATACCTTCTCCATTGGGAATACGGACAATGCAATCGACCAGATTCAAGAGAAGTTTAGCACACATGGTCTGAATGCTGGATGCAAGGCTGGGATCATGCAGATTCCTCGAGTAGATGTAGACGGTCTTTGCCAACTGTGCAGGCGTCAATTCAGCACGGACATGATGTACCAGATCCGCCAGCATACTGTATGCCAATGGTCGCAAAGTCTCGTGTGAAGTCACTCCAGTGCCAACAAGAACCTTCTCGTTCAACAAAATGTCGATCTTTGGCACAAATGCTTGTCGGAAATCAATCGAAAGAATATGTCGTGTAGCCACAAGAAGTTCCTTCCTTGTAGCCGCAGCCTCTGGAGGACAATCTCGGAGCAATCGAATTACAAAGTCGGGAATTTGGTTCTGATGGGGTCGAAGGACATTGGCAGCTCCTCGTAGAATATAAGCCAGGAACGACATTGTCTAATTGAAGGATTTGTGCAATGTGGTGTAAGAAAGCACGAAAACGACCAAGAAAAGTAATTAACGAATTTGCCCCGCATAGAGTAGGTGGGAAAGGAAAATTAAAATACCTTGACTTGCGCCACTATGAATTCCGTGTACACTTGTCGGTTACGGATTGCAGGACTGACACCGACAAAAATTTCTCCGCGCGCGCTCGCTTGCTTCTGTGCCTCTGCTTGTTGACTTGCTTGTAATCCCAGCATCTATAAGGGAGGGAGGAGCATCATCAAAACAGAACGGATTAATCATCTGAGTATCCTTATCAAAGATCGTCAAACGTTTCAAAAACTCGGCTGTGAAGGACTTACTTGGATGATGAGCGGAACAAAGAGATGTACATTGGGATTGACGTATTGACGGTGTGTTTGGAATAGCAAAACGACAATGATCGGACACTCTGTCAGGACTTTGAAACTGAATAAACTCTTGGCAAGAACCTTTGAAGGCTGATCTATTGCCTCTGAAGCTGGTGACACTGGCCGTGGAGAGGTAAATGCTATGGGACCTCCAGGCTATTCGTAGCCACAATGTTCATCATAGAGGATCCGTGGTTAGCGACTACTGATATGGGCTGTATTGGCAACTCTCTGACGGTTGGAAACGCGCTGGTTCGGCCTAAAAGAACTTACTGTAGCACCAATTGGAGTTCCTGGATTATCAAAATGATCTTTGACAGTCTGTTCCATGTTCCCGTACATCTCTTTCACGATATCCATAAATGGTTGGACTTGGCTTTCCAGAATCTGCTTGTAGGAGCGATGCAGGTCGATGATGGTCTTGAGACAAGTCACAGCGTTGTCCTCGTTCTCGACCTGGAGAAGGTGCATCAATAGCTTAAGCAGATCGGGTGCATAGGTCCGAAAGGCGTCATTGTGAGGAAACCGATGGAGAATCTCCAGAATAGTGCTTCGAAGTTTCTAGAGTTGTATAGTTGGCAAGTTAGAAAAGACCGCTGCAGTGCGTTTCGTCTTGAATCACGAGTCTATTGTTTCCAGCGCAAGCAACATTATCAAATCAGAGGTCACTCACCTGCTCTGGCGCATTGCTGGCAAAGACAGGTGGTCCGTTTTGAAGGATTTCCGTAAAGACAGGCATTAGGATGGCGAGGAAGCGAGCATATTCCACCGACTGAAAAATCTCGACCGAGTCCCTCAACTCGGAGGCGATCTTGACCTTGAGCTTGATATCTATTCACATAAGAAAAGTTAAGAAGAAAGCAGCAAAGATTGGTTGGGAGGATTGAGGTCGAAGAGGATATGTTAGCCTGGGGAAGGGGATCTGATCCGATCGAATGGGCAGAGGCGTTCACTGAGAGTATTTACCAAGGGCAGGATCAGAGAGTCGTGTGGCAAACACCTCGCAGTTGACGGCTTGGACACCCATGATGATAGTAGACTAGAGAGACACGCGTCGATCCGTCCCCCAGTAAAGTAAAGTTAGCTAGACATTCTTTCTAGCATGGAGCACGTCAAGGTTTTTGGCTTAATGAAAGTACCGGATAAAAGGCTTGAAAAGGCGGTTAGAGGAGGGCAAAGGTGAGGTGCACAGTGGAGAGAAGCACTGTACACGCAAGCCCTAGAATCCCTGGGAACGGATGAAAAATGCCCGGGGATATGGGAAAGGCTGCGGCGAGTGTTGGCCAGAAAAATAAGAGTGCAAGAAACGGGTTGTGTCTGCGACTCAAGATAATAAAAGAAAAAAGAAGTGTTGTTGAGGATGAGGGACAGATGAGAGATTCGATTGCTCAGTGGACCTAGTTGAGTGACTCGACTTTTTTTCTAGTAGGCTCTTTGCACGCTTGAAAAGCTATCGAGTATACGAAGGTCTCGATGTTGGTCTGGAGAGCGTTTGGGGATTTGGAGTAGAAAAACAGTAGATCAGGGCCAAAAAAAACCCGCGCTGAAGAGATGTAATCGCGAAAGAGGGAGAGACTCGGTGAGAATGGGGGGAATGAAAGTGCCGTGAGTGAGAATGCACGAGAGTAGCAGTTGAGATAGTGATGGTTGCGTCCAAAAGGTCGAGGAAGAGGACAAGAGAGGGAGAGGAAGAAGAAGAAGAAGAAAGGCAAAAGAGAATGAGCAGAGTGAAAAACAGGCCAGGGGACGATGGCGGCAATCCAGAAAAGCCAACAACGACCTCAGAGGAGAGAGGAGAGAGAGGAAGAAAAAAGAAAAAGAAAAAAAAGTGGGAATCGACACTCGAGAATTCGAGTGCGATTTCCTTATTTCCAACGGATAATTATCTATTTCCTCTAATTTCCGAAACCATTGGAATCGAACCCGCATTGCCGCATCTGATCAAAATTCCCGAAGTCCTCATCAACTCTTCAACCTCCACCACTTTCATTCTCAAGAACAAATAACGATGGCACTTCTCGGAACTGTTGCAGGATTCGCCACCTTTGGTATCGCTGCCCGCGGCCTTGGCCTCACCATTCAACGTCGCCCCTTGGCTAGCGGTACGTCGTCGTCACCTCCTCCCGATCACATGGATCGGAGGAAAGGAGGATCAACCTACCACCTCTTTACATCCGGAACTTGACTTGTTCCATTCTCAAAGGAAAAAAGAAGAAGAAGAAGAAAAGGAAGGAAAAGAAGAAGGAAAAGGAGAAATATCCAGTTCATTAACAAAACCCCGTTATCCATATCGTCTCCCCTTCCCCTCTCCGATAGGATTTGCTGGTTATGCCGCTTCTGCACTGGCCCTGGGTGGTGTTGGCTACTGGATCCACGGACTCGAGCAGAGACAGAACGAGGTTTTGAAGGAGCGCAAGGAGCTTCTTATCCGCAACCGTGATAGGAGAGTCGCTGCTGCAGAGGAGGCATCTGCTTAAAAAGAAAAAAAAAGAAAAGAGTGCCATAAAAATTACAATTGACCGGATATGTCCTCCTCCACCGCCTCTTCGCCGACTATAAAGTTTACTTCTTTTTTTTTATTCTTCTGTCATGCGCGCAACATACCCTGCTTCGACATCGCTCTAGACCGCGTTCAAAATTGATTGTCAGGGAATCCAATACCATGGAGCTCTCTTGTTTTTGTGCCTCTCGCTTCAGAGTGGCAGCAATTGCCATTCAACGCGAGATAGTCGACCCTCTTTTTTTTTCTCAGTAAAGTCCACCCTAGATGACTTTGTTCCATCAGAATTTCATCCTTTTCTTTTTTTTTTTTTTTTCTCTTTTTTAAAAAAAAATGTAAATGATATGAAGCTGTCGGTGCTTCTCGGTGTACAGCGCGCCACGGAGAAAGGCGTCACCATATGTTTTAATGAAGCATCGGTCAGTCTTAGGTGCCTGTCTGGACTGGTAACCCACGCCTACCACACTGGTTTTTCAGGCCAACGGGAGGATAATGGTCGCCAGCAATTATGAGCCCTGTATTTAAGTTTGTGAGACTTGAAGAAAAAAAAAAAAGAAACAGGTGCGAACTGCTTATTTAAAGGAGATTTTCACCAGGCCACCAGTGACCGCTGAAATCTTACAAAGGAGAAGGGACAGTTGGCCCCACACCTCTCAAAACAAAGCCAAATTTAATGCTTCAGCAACCCACCAGCGGACTCTTTTTTCTATTTTTTTTTTTTTTTTTTTTTTTTTTTTGTCAGGCTGATAGCCTTGGCTTTATGCTGGCACAGTCTCCACCTCTGTTCGAAGGAGCTTGGTCCGGACTTGATGTCGTCTTCGGTTTCCTCTCCGTAGACGCACATTTCGACGACACTTTAGATACAAGAAGAGTCCTACCACGAGTAAAATAATGACGCCACCTATTTTTGATTCAAAAGCAATTGGTTGATTTTCGTGTCAACATCCAAAGTTAGATCACAACTAACGCAGTGTGTGTGTGTGGGGAGGGGGGAAGACAAAGAATAGATATTGACTTACCAATGGAAGAGACTTTGATAATCTCTTGAAGAGCTACCGTATTATCTGGCTCCTGGTAAGGACATTTGCCATTGATCCCTCCAGGTACCCAGCAGCCAGCCGTTTGCCAACTCGAAATATCAATCCAGATCATCCCTCCTCCAGGCAACGCCATCGTTAGCGCATGAGTATTGATATTCCCATCATGGCTCCATCCTGGCGCTTCCACTCCAAGCAATGTTGCAGCCTCAGCCTGATTTGGAAACATCCTTTGGCTTGTTAACTCGATCGACTCTTTTCCATCATGATCACGATGGTCACTACCACCACTTCCACTATCGCCTCTAGTACTCCGATGTACAAGCCTTGTCTTTTCGGTCCGAACACCACTATTACCATCGTTGCCTTCAGTCGAGTGGCGGCCCACTTTTTGTTGTTGTAATTGACTGACCAAAGCTTTGAAAGCAGAGGGAGCAGTCGTGTTCCAATACTGGAGTAGAGTTTGATAGAGGTATTGATTCTCGCGAGCTGTCCGTGGGACATCAAATTGGAAACCGTCCGGACATGTCACATCTCGGTAGTTGGCTGATCCCTTTTCATAGACTATCCACTAGTTGTCGTTAGTGTATTCAAAGAACAAAGAGACAGAATGTGTTAGAGGCCTTGAAAAGCGATAGAGCACTTGTATGAATGAGCGAAGAGGTGAATAGAAAAAAAAAATGGAAGTTCAATATTTTACCTCAGAGGAGGTTCCGGTCTTCCGACAAGCGACCGGAAGCCTAAGATTACAATCCTGAACAGCCCACCGGCCATTGCCTTGCATTACACCACAACGACGGTCGCGACTACGCGTTTGGTTGATTGGAGGTTGATCTACATCCCAAGACCAAATACTCATCGCAGCCAATTCTGAAAACGATAGCCCAGACCCTCTACTCTTGACTAGATTGGAGAATCCACAAAACGACTAAAAGAAGGAAAGGAGGAAGAGGAGAAGGGAGGGATGAGATAGGGATCAAACATGGACGATAGTGTCCATTCACTCAAAATTGATCTCACTTACAGCCATTTGACCTGTCGTATAATTCCAAGGTGTCGAGTCATCATCCGAAATAGTTGAATATGACCAAGAAATGAATGTATTGCCTGCACCAGAATCACCGTTGGCTTGATCATGATCGTTCGGAGGAAAGGCTTCCTCGGAGCCTGTCGGGACCATTACAATCCCAGGCATAGGGAACCTGCAAGAGTCTAGTGTCAAGCCTGGGGTGATCTTGATGAGACTACCATTCGACATGGGCAAACTTAGTTGCCCAGGTCGAAAGATGGTTGAGAAATCATCTGTCAGGTTGTAAGAAGTATTGGCCTTAAGATTATTCTCTCCAAACCCGATCACGAGTCGTTTCCGGATCACCTCAGTCATGTAGAAGCTAGTTGGCCAGCCTGTTGGAGCTTGAAGTTTGTGTGTTTGTGGATTATCGCTTGTATTGTAATAGTCCATTGCCACAGGCCCGTTCCGCCACCAATTGGACCGGATATCCTGTCGTTCTTGGTCCAGCATAGTCGGGGTATAGATCAAGTTGGGAAACGCATCCAGGAGTAGATCCTTGAGCGAGATTGCATTTGGAAGGACAGCTTTGATGGTAACATTCGTATTGGGGGATCCGAGTGTAGAGATGAAGTCTTGATTGTTCAGATTCTGAGGGGACGCTGTAGCCTGTGGCGAGTATGTTCCATTACCTGCACCTGCACCTGCACCTGCTATCGATGGCACTGGAGTAGGCGTCGCAGTTGCATTGGGCGGAGGAGTAGGGGGTCGACTTCCTAGGCCATCCGTGTTTAGTTCATTCAGGTTCAAGATCAAGAGAATTACATCCTCGAGCTCATCCTCAGTCGTCTGCGAGATCCAAGTCTGCAAGCTCTGCAATAGAATGACAAGATCATCCCCTGAGGAGCATGTGATACCATCGATTGTTTGATCGACTGTGTCGGCCGCATTGTAGGAGACAACGCTCTTGCTCATTGACAGTCGACTTGCGGGAAACTTTTCATTTGGTTGGTCGCGTGGCACATCCTCAGCAGCTCCTTGGATAGGCAAGGGTGTTAGAGGTGTCTCTGTTTTGTTCCGAGTCTTGACATGCTCCTTTGGCGCTACTGGCGAAGGTTGGACAGGTTTTTTCCGTCCAAGCCAATCTACATTCTTTCCATTTGACTTCCTGTCCGCACCTTTGCTGTCCTTCCCTTTACTTTTGTTACTGTTACTGGAGTTGGTAGTTGTGTGCTTAGGGGCTGCTGTAGAGGATCTTTGCCTTGCCTCGCCTCGAACGCTGCTTTCTTTTAACGACCTTTCTTCAACTCCATGAGTAGGATGACCTTTGGTTGCAGATGTCGTGGAGCCCTCGACTGTAGATGACGAGTCGTGTCCAGGGATAAGGATTGATGAATATGCTGATGGCGACAATGGCGATGGGGTTACTCCAATGGATCCGGCGATAGCTCCAGCAAGAGCTCCAGAAAGAGCAGCATCCGGTGACAATGGTCCGTTACCTCCATGCTGGTTCATCCTCTGCAGCGGTGCCTTCTGAAACTGTGCCTGTTGTTCCTGTTCCAACTTGTGTTGAAGAGCAGTCCTGACTGACGACGCGTAGGTGCCGTCGCGCTTCATCCGTGGACAGAGCTGCCACGCTAGATCCGCGCCGTCCCACCATAGATCCACCACCAATCTACGCATCCCTGCCTGGAGAAGCTGGGTTATGTTCTTGACACGGGCCCCGCTATAGTCGTTGCCAAAGTATACTGTCTTGGTATCCACGCCTGGCCAGAGCTGTCGATTAAGCGGGATCTGGGGTGCTGCAACCAATTTCTGAGTCGCAAGTGCTCCATCGGCGTATTCACGAGGATCTGCAAGGTCGCCAAGGGGGGTGTGCTTCGTAAAGGCAAACTCGGGGCCAGTCAATTGTGAAGCAAAGTCGTCGGGGGAAGGAGAATCGACTCGCTGATGAGAATTACTGTTTCGTGCGGCAGCACAGGGATGAATTAGTGTAAATGACGAAAGGATCCTTGGGAGAATGAAGAACAGAGATGCTGCTGATGAATGACTAGGAAATGACGAACTGGAAGGACTGCTGGCACAAGTCAATGCGAAGACAAAAAAGAACAATAATAGGGAGGAAGAAGGTTTCTTTGATCGAGAGCCTGGTGTTGGTGTTGGTACAACGTATGGAGAAGACCCTTTCGAGGATGGGGTTGCTGAAACAGTCGGAGGAGCAGGTGGTGATGATGGCGAGAGTGGGGAGAGTGATGGTCGTGGGCTGGTGCAGGGGCGAGTCCAGGGCGCCTGCAGGGATACCATGGGCGAGCATGAAAGGGGGTAGCATGAACGGCATAGAGGAACTCGATGGATGGAATAGAAGGGGTAGAACAGATGTTGGCAAAGTCGAGTGGTGAACCGTCGCCGACGTATCCTTCTGTGGGACATGGACCGAGGCAAAGAGAAGGAAACAGGCGAGGCAATGTAGCTAGGGGCCGTGCCTGATGCACGGACCTGCAGATCCGTAGGAACAGCACAGGCTGCCGATCGTGAGGACGGGGCCTTTGGAAAGACCGTAAAAGGATCAGAGGCTGCAATAGAAGCAACTAAGGAAGCAGAAGCGATAGAAGTAGTGGTCGAGGGCGAAGCAGCATTGGTGGCAACAATATGGTCTATCACAGTGTGATGACATCTGGAAAGAGGATGTTGCAATTGAATGCTCCAGCTGGGATGATGATGTTGACATGAGGCCCGTCTGGGTCTTACTAGGTTACGCTCACAGGCTGTCCGCCATTGCCGTTGCTGCTTTGTCGGATCAGGTCCGGGACCAACTGTTGCATCTTTAGGACCACAGTCGGCCATGTGTGCAACCATGGCCGCAGTCCTGCCGTGATAACGAGGTGGTTGGTTTGAGAGGAGAAAGAGAGAAGGTGTAGGAATGGCAACCCCTGATGGAGAAGAAAAAAAAAAAAAAAAAAAAAAAAAAAAAAGCGCAGGTGCAGGTGCAGGTGGCTGGGCGACAGTGAAAACGGCGTCGATTGGAAGCGGGGATGGGAAAATAACGCAGGCTGAGATGGAGATCGCAGAAAGAAGATTAGGCCGCTGGATGAGGATGAGGCTGTGGATGAGGATGAGACAGGTGGAAATTGATGGAGTTTGCGCAGAGAGTACGAGAGAGCCGAGCCGAGTGTGCGGTGTGAAAAAAAGCGAAGGAGAAACCGAGGCGATAGACAGATGGCAAAAGGATAAAAGCGGTCGAACGAAAAGGGCGAACGGATAAAGCGATCTGAAACATGCAAACAGTTCAACCAGTGTGCAACGATCCAGAGACCAAAGATCCAACCCATCATGCCAGCCATTAAGATAAGCGAGAGAGATATAGAGAGAGAGAGAGATAGAGAGAGATATATATAGAGAGAGAGAGAGAGAGAGAGAGAGAGAGAGAGAGAGAGAGAGAGAGAGAGAGAGAGAGAGAGAGAGAGAGAGAGAGAGAGAGAGAGAGAGAGAGAGAGAGAGAGAGAGAGAGAGAGAGAGAGAGAGAGAGAGAGAGAGAGAGAGAGAGAAAGAGAACAAGCCCAAAAGGAACAAAGAACGGGGAAAAGTCAGCCCTGCCGTTGCGTGCGGTCCGCGCGGCGGAATGCTCCGCTCTCAACAAAGCACTCCTTCAGCCTGTTGTCTGTTGTAGGGGGGAGGGAGGAGGATCTCTTCTCCAGAGAGACTGATGTTAATAGGGCGCGGATTGAACGCGTGTCCTTCTGGCTATTCGTGGCTCTGTGAGCACTCGAACTCTCTCTTTCTTCTATTTTTTTTTTTTTTTTTCATCACTGCATCTCAGGCACACTACTGACACACTCTTAATCTCTCTCACACACACACACTTTAATCCCTCTACATACTGTCCGGATTGGTGACTCGGAGCCCTGGACCACCTGCCCCACGATAGCTTGCTACACTACCTGAGTCCTCGTCGCAGGTACGCCCAAGCATCTTAACTCCAAGAACATGTCCACAATTCTCCTCGTCCTCAGACATCACCCCTTCACCTCGTCTCCTCGCTACAAACGGTCGTCTCTCTGCCTCAACTGCACTTCCACCAGACCTTGGCCTGCCGGGGTCTTTCCTCCCTACCTTCCCTGCCCCGACCACACCTTTGAATAACCCCCGACTCCATCGGCGTTCCGGAGAACCTGTCCTTGTCCTCGACCTAATCTCGGTCTCCCCTTCTGACTCTGTGTTCCTCCTTGTTGCTTTTTGAGTCTGAGCAGGTGGTCCTGGCCACGGATTCTCTCCATTCATCTCACTGTCTACGCGACCAACATGTGTTAGTTCACCTTGATCTTTCTCCCAAGGATCCTCCTCTTTGTCGTCATCACCAAATTTTTCACGTAGTGCCTTGGACAAGGGCTGGTACTGCCTGACATCTCCATTTCGTTCTCGCAGTTTTTGATCCTGTTCTTGTTGCAAAGGTGATTGCTGTTGTTGTCGAATCGCTTGGACATAAGGGATCGAGAGTCGTTTAAAATGCTGCTTAATCCCTTGACCTATCCTTCGACTTGCTGTCGATGCAATCAATGGGAGTGGTACACGTGGTGGGGTGGCCAACTCGACTTCGCGTTCTAAAAGACTAGCCACATCTTCTCTCATCTCCTCCATCATGTCCTCCTCATGGTCTTCCCCTCGATTCGTGCCATGAATGCGTCTCGTCCGCGTGGCATGGTAGCCTTCTGCTTCTACTTTTTCTAAAACACGGGGCCGAAAGCTTGAAGGCTCTATAACTCCAGAGGAGGAACGGCCTCTATACCCCATTATCCCATTTGTCTCTGTGATCGACACCAAAGGCACACCCGAATAACAACAAAATTGACTAGTGTCGTTGTTGAAGCTATGAGGACGACGGTACTGCCCTGTCTCTGAATGGGGATGGATCTGTTCTGGCTGGGAATGGAACGAGTGTCGCTGGCGACGCGGACGACGTCCTTCATGACCTGTAGCCTGGCTATGATAATGGTCATGATCATGAGGGTGGAGAGTCAGAGGGGCCGTACTGCGAAAAGGATCTGCACCATCCAACAGGATCCGATCATACGCATTGACTCCATGTGACCCTGGAGAAGTTATCGGTCGGAGATGCTCCCCCGGCTGCTGGATTGGGTGATGATGCGAACGAACTTGGGGAAAGTAACTAGAGTGGTAACTGTGATGATGGTGATAACGATGAGGAAGAGGAGGATGCGGGTCGTTCGCTGTCACTGTCGTCTCAAACGGATGCCGGTACGGATAAAGATCGGCCACCACTCCTCCACCTCCTGCCAGCTCTTGACCTTGGTTCTGTCCTTGTCCCGATCCGCCCTCAATATCTACCTCATACAGAGCTCCATACCCGTCATGGTACGGATCGAGTCCCGGATCATCTCCAAATGTGACACGCCGATGGCGTCGAGGACTCTCATAATCACCACCACCACCACCACCACCATTTATCAACGTCACCTCTGCGCCTGAACCAGACACTCTTCTGGACATGGGTTGGTAGGTCAATGTTGGGCTTGTGATCGTCTCTAGACTTTGGCCTTGTCCATACCGATGCCCTTCTTGTCCCTGGCACAGTGTTGGTGCGAGAACAGAGGCTCGGACGGACCTAGAGTAATCTGAGCCAATTCTGGCGGCGCCCTCCAAAGTCTCCATACCACGAATGCTAACATTCGGGGGCATGGCCGAGCTTTGGGGTCGTTCGACAATCTCGCTGTGTAAATCACTGCCACCTTGACTGCTCTCACAGTTGGACTCGAGGTCGAGTGAACAAGCATATCTTGAGTGACGATAATGGGATGCATGTTTCAGAGACTCGCCTCTGTGTCCGCCATGGGCATGACCATGAAGATGAGACCGATGAGAATGTCGACTATGGCTGTGGCGTCGCGTGGTTTCGGACCAGAGAGATCGTACGCGTTGCTGGCGCCGGTTTCGCCTTTTGATCAGTAGGTAGATCAGAGCCATACAAAACGCTAGCAGACACAAGGACGCTGTGGCAATTGAGGCCACAGGGACGTTTTTGATCCCGGAACCAGTCCCACTGGGGTCTGTGAATAGAAAGAGTTATTGGGATCATCGGAATGGGAAGATAAAGCGGTTAGTTAAGAGTCTTGCATCCTTGTTTACCAATAAGTAGCGGAGAGAGAGAGAGAGAGAGAGAGAGAGAGAGAGAGAGAGAGAGAGAGGAGAGAGAGAAAGAGCCGCAGTCTGCGTACTTTCTGTATTTTCTGTGCTTTCTCCTTCGTGGTCGGTACTAGGGGACCGTGCAAAGTCTTTTCCGGATTTTTCATGGTGATTACCATTCTTGTTGTCTCCATGTTTACTTTCAGCTTCATTGATCTCTTCACCTTCGTCTTCATCCTCACTCCCTTCTTCATGCTCTTCAGGTTCTTTTTCTTCAGATACATGCTCCTTGTCTTTGAGTCCTTTATCGCGGTCGTTACTGCCTCCATTCTCTTTTCCTTTGCCTACATAAGAAGATCATCCCCCATTTCCAGTTAGTTATGATAAACGGCGTGTATAGCTTGCTATTGAACAGGAGAGAAATAAGCGTTTCCCTAAAAATGGTCAGCCAATACTCATCCAAGCCGAAAAATACTTGCCTTGCAACTTTTGATTGTTTGACTCGGATGGGTTCTGTTCAGGCTCAATCTCTTCTTTGTCCTCCAATTCAGACTTGGTCGATGATCGTTCGATCATCGACGAGGAGCTCGCAACCGTCGCTGTCGCCGCGATTATTGGTCTCATCCCATTCCCCTTTTGTCTCTTGACAAACACTTGTTCCCATCGTGACCGTAACCGTTGTCGTGGTGGGATTGGAGCCGTGTCGATTCCTCTAGTGCGGTGGATGACGGTCTCCAGGACATGGAATGTCATTGGCGTCGACTCTTGCTCTGCGCCTGCTTGATCCTGTTCCGTTGGGCTCTGGAGAGATTCCTCCTCTCTCCATGAGGGGCCAGAGAATCTGCCAACAAAGGAGTACTGCTGCGGTTGCGGTTCAGATGGAGTTGGAGGGGAAACATTAATGTGCTCAAACAAAGACCTTGTTAAAGATGTAGACACTGGAGTGGGAGATGAAGCACAGTGTCCAAAACTATAACAGAGATGAATCACTAGCATCAGCATCCATGGTATCCTGCAGAGAAAAGATGAGGGGTTGATGGATGCTCGGGCTTGTGAACGTGGTCGAAAGTGACTCTTCCATCCTGTTCTTTGATTGATAATCAGTGCGGTCGGGGCTGACGTTGGTTGCGAGGCTAGCAAAGACAAAATGTGGTTGAAGGGGGACTGGGTTGCACTAGCACGGTTCCTGGGTGGATGTCGAGGCACAGTAAGGATCATTGCTTCCCTGCTCCATATTGAGTGCTGTGAGAATAGGTCATTTGCTTGGATAGAGTCTTTCTCGACAGGCAGGTGTTTTCGGAGTTGAGTCTTGTCGTCTTTGCAATATCCAAAGCATGGTGTCAAGTTGCATAGTAAGTTTGGCGAATCTCTCTGTCCAGGGTGGGCTTGTTCTGTTTGGCTTTTAGTGTGGCTCTGAGATCTCTGGTAGCGACCATGGGTATTGATCCAATCACATGCCTTGTCTTTTTCACTATTACTGTGTTTGTCGACTCTTGTCGCACTGTGCCGAATGCTTTCCGTGGGAACAGCTGTCCATCGACAGAGCTTTTTTGCAAAAGGGTTGTCTCCGTGGACAGTGTTGATGTATAAATCCATGGATCTCCTTGGGCGCTTAGTTATGGATTGATGCCGAGAGGCTTTCTGTCGCCACCGATTCATTATCCTGCTATTGTTTTTGTTCTGGTTGTTCATTTCCAAAGAGATCTTGCTCGGAGAAATATGTAAAGATGGGCTAACAAGACATATGCAAACATACAAACAAACAAACACACAAAGGGTTACAGTGTCGAGTTTAACTATTCAAGGGAAGAGTCAAGAAAAAGAAGAGAGAGACAAAGAAAGGAAGAGAGGTTGTTCGACCTTGGCAATGGTCATCACACTTCCCTTTCACTCAACATACCTCGCCACCTGGTCCTTTCACTCGCTCTATCATGTGAACTAGAATCCTAATCCGACCCTGAAATGCGTTCAAGTAGAGTGATAGAAAGATGTAGCAAATAGAGGAGAATATGAGAGCAAGATAAAAGAGAGCTAAATATGAAAGAGAGAAAGAGTGAGTAAGAGAGAGAGAGAAAGGGGAAAAAAGGAGAACGAAAAGAGGCAGCCCATCAACTATGAATTCCGTCGCAGCCCAGTAGGCCCAAGTATCCACGGAGGTTTGAAGCCAAAAAAAAAAAAAAAAAAAAAAAAAAGTCTTTGTAACCAAATTTCCAGTTCATGAAAGATACTAGGAAGAACCCCAAGGGGATATAAAAGAAAAAAAAAGTAGACATGCAAAATAAGTTTATTACAAGAAAGAAAATGATAATGCTTGCTCAACGAACAGCCATAAAAGTGTAAAAAGTCAGAAGAACAGGGAAGTAGGATAAAGACAAACCAACAAAAAAAAAAAAAAAAAAAAAAGACAAGTGGGAGGGGAGAGATACCACGTGGGGGGAGAGGGGCATTAATAAACAGCAAAAATGATATATGGAAAACAAAAAAGAGACTGGAAAGAAAGGGTAACTTGACATGGCACGCTTTGCAAGGAAATACAGACACCGACTCCCTTCGCATTGTGGACAAAAAGAGATAATGAGAGAGAGAGAGAGAGAGAGAGAGAGAGAGAGAGAGAGAGAGAGAGAGAGAGAGAGAGAGAGAGAGAGAGAAAGAGAGAAAGAGAGAAAGAGAGAAAGAAAGAAAGAAACAACAAGGTCTTAGATTTTAGATGGAGACGAGGTGCTATTCTGTCGACTACACCGTAATCGCTTTAGATCCTCATTGGTTGTACTGGCTGCAGTGCTCGTTCGTCTTGGTCCAGGGAAAATGGAAGAAGTCGTTGTCGAGGAAGAAGAGACCACCCCTGCGCCTCCTGTCCCTGATCCCATCGAATCTTGACCAGCACCACTATTGCCGTTGGATGATGAGTGCATCGACGGTGAACTAGTCGATGTCGGGAGTGAGGAGCAATGCGAAGGAGGAGTCAATGACACTCCGAGCGAATTTTTGCGCTTGTTACAGGTCGTATCTTGGTGATGGTGTCCATGAAGAGTGTGAAGATGCGAAGAGTGGAGTCTCTGCTGTTGACTATGGATATTGCTCAGCAAGCCCGCAGACAATCCTGGTGAGGCGGAAGAAGCAGTTGCTACTGTGTCTGAGGAGGGCGAAGACATGGTGCACGTAGCAACCGTCGAGCTGAGCTCTGATGGCAACGAGAGTGTCGTCGCATTCCGGTACAAATGTCCAGGCGAACCGAATCCTGAAAAGTATGGCTGTTGCTGTTGCTGTTGTCGCTGCATGGACATAGATTGGCCAAGCTGAGAGTCCGTCGACATTTCCATATGTGATTCCGTCAACGAAAGAGTCGACATGGAAGCAGACGCAGAGGAAGCAGAGGTGGCCGCCAACGAAGATGAAGAAGAAGATGCAATGGTCGACGATGATGAGGATGATGAAGATAAACCAGATGATCCAGAGGAAGACGAAGCAGATGAATTGTGCATTGGTCCTGACAAAATGGCGTCCACTGTCTGGGCTCGGCAATGCTGATGGTAGCCTCCATCTGAGCTTTTACATCCTCGGTTAAGACCCGAGTTCATGTCGTCGTTATAGTCCGCTTGTGGGTGTAGCTGTAGCGGATGGTAGGAGCGCTGATCAAAGTAGAGTGCCTGGCTGTGCTGACTTGAAGAGTTTGTCGAGCTACTCATCGAGAGAGGCGCAGACACACAAACTCCCTTGGAAGAGCTTTCGCACTCACCAGAATCTCCGTAGCTCCCATTGTTCGCATCACACGATTGGCTTCCTGCAATTGATTGGGGATCTGAAGCCGCTCCAGCCCTGGATCGGCCCCCAGTGGATAGATGACTGGAAGAGGACGCAGTGGATAAGGTAGTCGATGATGCGTCTCTGGGAAATACATGACTTTGCTCCATGCCTGGAGTCAACATGTCAACCTCTGTCGTGATGTTGCCCTCCGTAGAGCAAATGTCCATCGCAGAGTCGGGCATTGTGGAGTCTGATGTATCGGAGAGGTGCGATATCGGGCTGGTGGCACCATCTACAGAGTTCAATCCATGGTCCTGCGGTTGTCGTTGTGCCTTTACTATTTGATCCGATTTTGGGTGCGCTTGTGCATCCTTGACGCCAATCTGCTGCTGCTTTGACTTGAATGTTGCCTCCTCCTTCAGCGCACTTTCCTTGAGCAGTGTACACTTGAATCGATGAGTGATCCCAGAGCTCGGGTCCAAGCATTGAAAGAACTCGGACAACCGACAGAAGCTCCATTTACGTGAGAGTTCCTCCATGAAGAGCGTCTTGTTCATGTAAAAGATGGGGCTCGCTGCAAACGAAGATTGTTGTTGGAGCCAGTACTGTTTGGTTGATCCTGGCTGGGACTGCTGCCGTGTGTGCGAATAAGAGTGCGAGTGGGAATGGGATCCCACGTAACCATTCCTCTGCAATGGTGAGATTCCTTGATTCGATGTGCGGTGTTGCTGGGGGTGGGGTTGTTGCAAGTGATGCAGTTGCGGATGATAATGCTGGTGGTGTGGTGTTGTGCAGTGATGCGGATGGTAGCTAGTTGTCGACTGCTGTGACGGGGCTGCTGTAACTTGTGACTGTGATGGCGGCTGCGACTGCGACTGAAGAGGCGGGTATAAGGGCATCGCCGAGGAGGATGTCCGGAGGTGCTCATGCGCAATATTGGAGTCTTGGTGCATCCGGGAAGACATGGACGCATTGGATGAGCTCTGGCGATAGTGACCACTCATTCGACCAACAGAACCCGAGTACGAAAGCACTGGGGATGAAGATCCCGAAGCAGACAGGGGGCGAGATTGAGGTGCTGACAATTCGCTGGATTCTCCAGAGAAATTGGCGACCATTGGAGAGCCTTGACGACGTGAAACAGCCATGCGGCGACCATGGGTTGGGGTTGACTGTGTGCCCATTCCAGGAGAAGAGTAAGAGGGCGATGGCGAGGAAGGTGAGGATGAGGCTGTGAGTGACCTTGGGGAGACGGGTGTGGAGTGACCAGAGAATGTGGTGGCTGTAGCGCCAAAGCTGAATCGGTCCGACGCGGTCAGATCGGCGGCGGCAGCCGATGTAACCGCAGCGGCAGCAGCAGCCGAGACAGCGCCAGCGATCAAAGGCGAAGCAAGAGGCGAACCTGGATAGGAGGAGACACGTGAATGACAGGGTGAGAAGACGATGGTCGGTGGTGGTGGCGGGACGGACGCACTCGTGAGGAGCGCACAGGCCAGACGAGCGACGTACTGGATCGCCCAGTTATCGGTTAAGGCGAGGACAAGTTTGGCGCGATTGATTTCGCCTAGAAGGAAAAAGAGAAGGGGAAGAGAAAGGAGGCGGGGGGGGGGGAGGTTAGTCAGGAGGAAACAGGAGCACAGCCTTTGGCGTTGCTGTGGCGGTGCGTACACACACAGGATCTCTTACCTTGGTCACCCTTGGCCGAGACCCAGTCAAAGGTCACCTGCTTGACCAGGACTGCAATCGACTCGAGGCGCCAACCATTGACGAGCCAACAGAGTGCGTGCTCGATTCGCTCGAGTTCATACTCGCCAGCAAGCCGCTGGAGATAGGATGCGGTGACCAGGACATTATCCTCTGAGCGTAGCCAGGTGTAGAAGGTTGCGTCGTACAGGTCGTCCATCTTGCGCACGTTTGCCTGGATATCCCTCCATAGCTCTGGATCTGTGGTGTGGAGAAATGAGGGTTGGGAACGAACAGTGTTGTTTGTAGAAAAAGAAGAAAAGGATGAGACGCCACCAAGTGTGAAGGCGTACGAGGACTCTGAATTAGTAAATCGGTGTTTCGGAGAAACGCTCATCGGCCTGATCAGTGATCGAGTCAGTCCCGAGGGGGTGTGATCCACATCTAATAGGACACGCCCTTTTTTTTTTCATCAACCAGCGAGCGTCTCGAATCTCTCCTATTTCCTTCTGTGGTCAACTCCTTACTCGCTTCCGCTTCCGCATCCACTCACACTGATTCTCTTTCTTTCTCACCACCCCTGTCGATATCCTCTCTTACTGCTCAACTCGTCTTTTTAAAGAGCCTTTCGCAGAACAGCGGTGTGGTCTTTGGAGACAAGTGGCCCTGAAGAGACGACGGCAGATGACTTCGCGGAGAAAGAAAGAAAGAAAAGAAAACCGAAAGAAAGGGTCACTATGCGACTGAGAAAGCTCTCTAGAAAGAGGGAAAGAAAACAGAAAGAAAAACAGAGAGAGAAAAGGGGAGAGAGATACCACACCAAGGATCGAGCGACCAGCGCAAGTCTGGTTGGGAACAAAAAGGACTGAGAGGACGAATAGAAGGGGATGCACATGGGCGCAACAAGAGCTAATGCTTCTTCCCCTCGGGCCGAGACACAGTGGGAAAGAAGAGAGGAAAAAGAGACCAAAGGGAAGGCACGGTGCTTCCTAAGACGAATGGCTTCTCTGTTCGCGCATGGTCTTGCCTGGGTTGGATACGTGTATGTGAACCGGCGCATGCAATGTGTCACAGAGCCCCACTCTATGGACGCGTCCGAGTTCAGTCACAGGGGTGGCATAGGCGCAGCGACAACAGAAACAACCAACAGACTACTTCCAGACGGCATCGGCGGCGAAAGAAAAAGGTGGGTGTGAATGTGGGCGGGAGAAGAGGCGGGGTGAAGACGATGTTGAGAAGGGGCTCAGAGATCAAGAAGGACACTGTCCTGATAACAGAGAGCGAGCCAATGGGGCGTGGGCGAGGGGGACAAGAGAACGAGCGAGAAAGAACGAGCGAAAAGCGTCGAGTGTGGATGTGTGTTGTGTATGTATGTGTGGGTGTGTGTGTAGACAAGAGGAGGCTGCATGTGTCCGTGCTTGTACAAGGCGAGGTGTGCCACAGGGCGAACAGTTCGTCCAGTAATGAGAGCAAGCAAAGCACGGAAGTGAGCTGGGGAAGAGAAGAAGGGACGAGAGAGCAGAGCAAAAGACTGAGAGGGAGAGAAAGAGTTGGTGTATTTGGAAGAGTGAGAGTGATGGAGGAATAAAGAGAGAGAGAGAGAGAGAGAGAGAGAGGAACAGATGCAGGACCAAGGTCAGGCACGAACAGGGCGTGGTCGTGCTCCCGAAAAAAGAAAAAAAGAAAAAGCAAGACAGATAGAGATCGCTGGGTGAGAGGAGTCGTGCATGGCATGGCAGGAGTAATTTTATCCACTCATACACAACTGGTCAAGGGCAAGGACAGAGAGATAGATAGAGAGAGAGAGAGAAGAGAAGGGAAGAGACAGAGAGCATCCACCACGTTGTCCCGGAGGAGGACGTTGCCGTCGTCATGTCTCTTTCACATCCCTTACTGTCCTCCGTGCCATTGCTCTTTGTCCATGTATTCAAAAACAAAAAAAAAAGGGGGGGGGGGGGGGTGAATGAGGGAGAGAAAGAGAGAAAGAGAGAAGGAAAAAAAAAAAAAGAGGAGGTACTGAGCAAAGAGCGTTCAGCACTCAGATACAGTGGACAGACATGCATCATGGACAGACGGAACAACAGGCAGATGTGAATAGAATGAAGGTGGGGCGGAAGAAAAAAGAAAAGAGAAAGGGAAAGAGAGACGAACAGACAGACAGACAGACAAGCAGACAGACAAGCAGACAGACAAGCAGAAGGACCGACAGAGAGAGACAGACAGACAGACAGACGGGACCGTGCCGTCATTTAGCGCCCGGGCTGCTCCATCCCATTGTGCCCACTGCATCTCACACCACCTCTCCTGCCGCCACACACACACACACACACACACACACACACATCTCACCAAGGATTTTGCTTGGCTTCTTTCCCCCTGGAACATGCCTCTGATCGCAGACAGGGAATCTCTTCCTCGGCGGGTGCAGGGATGAGTCGGTACTGGGGATTGGGCCGAGATACACAGGGGAGGGGAAAGAGAAGGAGACACATGGGCGTGGACATGGTCATCGCATGCTGGCCAAGCCAGAGATTGTAAAAGGGGTAGCTGGAAAGATAGACTTAAAAAGAGAGTTGCCGAGCAACAGACGGGGCCAGATGAAAGCGAAAGCGAGAGACAGAGACAGAGACAGAGAGAGAGATATATAGAGAGAGAGAGAGAGAGAGAGAGAGAGAGAGAGAGAGAGAGAGAGAGAGAGAGAGAGAGAGAGAGAGAGAGAGAGAGAGAGAGAGAGAGAGAGACGAGGGGTGGAGGCAGAAGGGGGGAGTTTGGAGAGAACGGAATCGACCGCGTCCTTTGGTCGTTCAGTGTTCTCGAGACCCTCAATAAGCACGATGTCCGTCTCTTCTCCTTTTGGTTCTACATGGTCTCCTCGAGAAAGGCCAAACGCCATCCACGCCTATAATGGGTAGAAGAGGCGACAAAGGCGGAAGGGAGTTGAAGTCAGGCGTCGGGGCTGCAACGCTGGTCTCCTCCTGCCCTGCGGGCGCAGGGCCCGCTATCGGCGGGGACGTAGTGTAAAAGGGAGCTGTTGTCTATGGGTCGGCACAATGTGGAACAACGCAGAGAAGCGATGGGCCCAGAGAAGGGAAAGGAGAGGAGAGAGAAGAGAGAAAAAAGAAGAAAAAAAAAGAGAGGCGAAGCGAGGCTAGGCTCGATGCCGCGACGAGAAATAAAAAAGTGTCCATGCAGCGGACGCGTGCTCGGGCAGATAACCGACTGGGGATGGAGCAAGCAGGTCGTGGTTCATTACCTTCCTTGATCTCAGTGGCGGCTTTCAGGCTCTTGGGTGGGCGAGGCTTCGACATGACCAGGACCGGATGCCGAGATGGGCGGGGTGGGCGTAAAATGGGGCAGGACTATTGGAGAGAGCGGGACAGGATGCGGGGAAGAAGAGGAGGAACGGATGGATGTGAGTGTAGCAAGGCGGAAAGGACAGGTGAAGATTGACAGTGGAGGGTGCTGGTGGGCGTGTCCGGAGGATCGAAATCGATGTGGGGCAACCGGCGAGGAGTGTTTGTTAATGGTTGAGGATTTGAACGAACGGGGAATGTGAGAATAGGGGGAGAGAGTGAAAAAAGAAAAAAAAAAAGAGAGAGAAGAGAGGAGGAAAGAGAAAGGCGATGTGCTGGTTGAGTTGAGCCGGATAGATCGAACAGACAAAAAATGGATGATGACAAGAGATCCCTTTCGGCCCACTGAATTTTATTAGTGGTCCACTCTTTCTCCCAGTAGACCCGCAGCGTTATAGGAGCCTATTTCACTTGGGGACGAGGCTCTTGCTCTCCTCTCTCTTTCTCTCTCTCTCTCTCTCTCTCTCTCTCTCTCTCTCTCTCTCTCTCTCTCTCTCTCTCTCTCTCTGAGAAGAGAGAGAGAGAAGAGAGATTGAGAGAGTGGCTGAGGGAGAGTGCAATAAGAGGTCGGTCAAAGAATCTGTCGTGACCGGTCCCGGGTTTGGCTTGGGCGAAGACCTGCCTCGACGCCCGCTTAGACCGAGTTCCCAACCCGTCTCTCCGAGCACCATCGCCAGGCTCTCTCAGGCGCATTGTCTCTGTAATGGTCTCCATCGAACCCCCTTTCCCATGATGTAGACCAACTTTTATTGGCGTCTTTCTTCAATGAGGTCAAGATAAATAGGCTCCCCGCGGAACGGCCTTGCCAGACCCAAGCGGAGAAGAATGGGGCTTGGGTGGGTGCGCAGAGAGGAGAGGAGAGGAGAGGAGAGGAGTGCGTGCAAGAAGAAAATTTTCTCTTACTCCTCCTCCCTGTCTCTCTCTCTTTATCTCTTGCTCACTCCGCTGGGGCGTTTGGCCACCCGGTGAACAGTGCGTCCAACCTCGGTTCTTATTTTTTTTTCCTCTCTTCTCTTTCTCTCTCACTCTTTTTCTCTCACTCTCTATTCTTTACTCACACCTTCTTGTTCTCATCTTTGCACCCTTCTGCCTCTGCTCCTCTCTGCATGCTCCTCATCTTACATCGTCGTCTTTCTCTCTCTCTTTCTTTCTCTCCTGCTGCTTTGCCTCTATCGCCATCACTTCTCTCTTCATATAATTCCTGTTCGCTGTGAAAGCTTTCGTTCAACCACTCTTCCCTTTTTTTACATCATCGCTCTTGTTCTCGCTCTCGGCCCCCTTCTTACCCCCTTCTCTCTTCTCTCTTCTCTCTTCTCTCTCTCTTTCTCACTTACTTCTTCTTTCTCCCGACAAACTCTGTTGTTGTTATCGCTTCTTGTTGGAAGTGTCCTTGATTATTTGATCGACTCGCCTTCGCCTATTACACATCGACTGTCTCTTCTCCCATCCAGCTCCCATCTCCTGTGGTCCCATCCTCAGCCTTCATCCCAGAATACCAAGCACGACTGTCATCATCAGGAAGACAAAGTAGCCTATTCCAACAGCCTAGCCTGCGGAGACTGCGCGCGCAAGCCCCACCATCCTCATTTTTTCCAGTCGCCACTTGATCGTCCGTCCCGACGAGTCTTGGCCAGCATGGGTCGCCCGGTGCCTCGCAATCTGGAAGAGGAGATGATGACCAAAATACGCTCGCTCTTTTATGGAATTATCGATAGTGTCAACAAGGAGCACGTATGTTTTTGATCCTTGGGCTGTTTTCCGGTCATGATCCATTTTCTGTCCTTTCAGCCATTCGCCTGTTTTGCGCCCTGCTGTTTACTTTATATTATTTTTTACTTTTTTTTTTTTTTTTTTTTTTTTTTTCCCTTCTTCCTGGTCTAATCCAGGGCGCTGTTCTGACCACTAATCCAACAGGCCGTGGCCTTGATCACTCTCTTCCTCACTCTCTTACTCTTATGATCTTGATGATTCCACCTCCGCTATCGTAATCTCATCTATAGCCAAACTATGTCTTTGACTTTGAGCAGTTTGTGGATTGTTTCGATGAAAACGACCATTTCACCAAACGTGTTTTCGAGTTCCTAGTCCGGGAGACGGCCCAGCGGTTCAGGAGCTCACACCCAATGTCCCAACAGCCTGCTGCTCCCCGTCCTCACACCATCCATCATACAGCTGCTCCTCGACAGCAGCAACAGCAGCAGCAGCAAGACGAGGAAGAGACCGCTCAACAAGAGGATCATCAGGTCTTGCAGGACGACCAACAAGATGTCAGTCAGGAGGGTCGTGGCGTACGTTCGCCACCGGTGCAAGACCGCAGTCTTCGCTCGCATCACCCGTATCGACATCTGTCCACGCCGCACTCGTTGCCTCGGATGGAGCGCGATGCCCTAGCCAGATCACCGTCTAGTCTCAGAGGCTCTCCCATCCTGAACGAAGGCAGCCTCGCAGCTCCTCCTCCTTCTGCAGGCGCTGCTCTTCGGCTGTTGCTCTCGTCTCAGGGACTGGGTCATGGCAGTGACAGGCGTCCTCGCTCCCAGCAGCGATACTTATCTTACCGGAGCAATCTCTATTCGTCCTCGGGAAGGGGCCATGGTGCCTCTTCCTCAATCGGCTCGCACTCCCATGGAAGCTCTAGCAGCACAAGCGGGCCAGGCTTTGGTGACCCTTCGACCTTCTCAGTCTCGCCTGGCTCTTCTGGCTCTGGTGTCACCTCTAGAAGATCTACAAGGCGTAGTGAGATGCTCGATAGACAGAATGCCATCGTCATCCGACCCCCGTCCACGTTCAACGACCTTTCTATGTCTATGGAAAATGCGCCTAGCAGCCTTGGCAACACCACGCCTGGATCAGGTTCCTTGCCATTTCCGCGCCCACCACCTGCATCTTCTCTGCCATCATCTCCATCGACGCCATCCAATCTGGAGAGGCGCCTCTCGAGGATCAGTGCCGCACTCCAACAATCGCCACACCAACGCCATTATGAAGATGACATTCGGCAGCACCAGATTCGCAACATCTATATCCAGGCTCTCCAGGCACGCGAGTACTATAGGATGCAGGCACAGAGTCGGCTATCTGGAACAGACCCGAGACCCTCATCATCGTCCGAAAATACCCAGGAGCAGCCAAGGGAGCACTCGTTGCCGCATGCCCAGCAGACATTCCCACCTCAGGACAATGGTCTTTTACTGGTCCAGCCTGAGCGCTCCTCAGCTCTAACGGATTCCTCTCGGTGGACCGCCTCTACAGGAGCACTGGAAGGATCTACAGGTAGCAATCTTCGCTCCTCAAACGTCTCCTCGGAGAATTCTTCCGCCGCACGACTTGGGGAACGTTACCAGGAATTTAGTAGAATTTCAGAGCGCGGACGAGCAGTCTTGCGGAGTGCACTCTCAGAAGAGCTTTATATCGAAGAAGATCCTCAAGTGCTCTTTACTGGAGAGGTTAGTCGTCGTCGTAGAAGACGGGCCACAGGATTACTATCAACATTGGAAACAGGGACAGAAATGGGAGCTGGATCGGGGGCAGAGCTGGAGAGAGGTCCAGAGGACTCGGCCATGGCCACAGTCACAACTGCGGCCCATACTATTGAGAGAGGCCAGTCTTCCTCAGGGACATTGAGCATAGCCCACCCTGCGTCATCTACAAGATCTCTGTCCGAGACAAGAGATGATCTCGAATCTTTCCCAGCTCGCGCGGATGCCATCGAGGATGATGGATCAACCACTGCTGAGACGCCCTTACCAGGGCCAACGTCAGTCACGTCCGATGCTTGTTCCAATGACATTCCTACACATGGAGACGAATCCTCAGTAGTACAAAACGAGTCTGCTAGTAGCCACAACCCATCTGGAAGTAACAGTCAGAGAAATCAGACCCAAACCGAACACGACGAAGGAACGACCAGTGGTCATAGTGGGCCAGATTCACACATCCCAGCAACACCCCCATCACCCAACCCCAACCGGAACCCAATGCCAACGTTCCAGGATCGAAGGCGGTCCTCGATCAATCCTGCGGATGTCGAGGCCGTTGTTCGGCAAATGGAGGCCAACGTTGGCTCTTCTGTTTCGCGATCGGGCTCGCGATCGGGCAGCACTGCTTTCTCAGGCACAAGTGAGGAGAGGGATGTAAGTACAAGGCAGACTACGGAGCCAAGAAGACGATCTCTATTCGAGAGTATGGCGGGTGGACGGACAAGACCATCTTTACAGAGGACTGGGTTGGTAGAGGAGGAAGAGGAAGAGCATTCTCAAGGGCAGGCCGATAGCCAGTTGGAGGATCAGCCACCTCCTTTACCTTCGCCGCCTTCGACGGAGCATGAGCATGAACATGAGCATGGGAGGAGAAGGGAGCATGATCAGCAGGAGGAGACGGCGCTTGGGCTGGGACCTAAATGTGAATTCTGGGAGGTAGTTTTAGGCGATGTCTTTTTTTTTTTTTTTTCCTTTTTTCTTTTTTTTTTTTTTTTTTTTTTTTTTTTTTTTTTTTCTTTTTTCTTTTTTTTCTTTTTCTTTTCGAGACCCCCATAAAGCGATGACCCCCTCAGAGGGATGAGCACATTGGGACAAGACAAACAACAAAGAGAGGAAAACCGTCCTACCCTTAGAAAAAAAAAAAAAAAAAAAAAAAAGAAAGAAAGAAAAATGCCCGAAAATACTTTTTGCAGCGCAATAGAAAGAGAGAAATGTCTTGTTCTGGTCATTCATAGCCTTTCTCAGATCACACCTGCAACAGTCACTTTCTCGCCTGAGGCGATGTCAAACCATTCGGATTAGGACGCCACATTGTGGCCAAGCTCGGGCCTGCATCCGCCATTCCAGACACCCTTTTTCTTTTTTTTTTTTGTATTTTTATTTTTTTTGCTCCTTCTATAGGTACTGATCAGGTATAGAAATGACTTTATTGTCAGAAATGCACTGCTAGTCTAGGTACCTAACTGGCATCTTAATTCTTACATCGTTCTCATTTTGGCTCTTTTTAAAAAAAAAAAAAAAAAAAAAAGGGAGGAGGTGGAAGAGAAGGAACTCCATTGTATACCAAGCCTTTCTTGGTGACATTTTCTGTTCAATATACCTCAGATATTTGATGACCGATCGTCGAGACTACAGCTCCGGTGGAGAGCAGCGATACGCCTCCAGAGGTTCCTCTTACCGACCCCAGTATCGTCTCTACGACCACTACTCACCTGATTCTTATCCAGCCCGTCATCAAGGTCGCTATAGGTGGAGAGATCGTTCTAGAGAAAGGAACTGGGACAGGAATAGAAGCAGAAGTAAAGACAGAAGTGGAGGCTGGAGTAGAGATAGGAACACCGACAAGGACAGAGAAAGAAACTACCAGGGTAGAAACAGGGACCAAGGATGGGGACGCATCTACAACGATCAAAGGGCGTTTGATCTCTCTGGAAATGTCGATCGGTTTATACAGAGCCGACGGGAGTCTCCTCAGAGGCGGTCACCATCGCCACCGAAACGATCATCCACTATTGTTCAGGCAGCAGAAGATACTGCCTCTTCGCCTTCATCATCACAACATCCTTCTATGATATCCTCATCTTCCTATCCAACTACCACTAGGACCCATACTCGATTCTCGACCGAGGCTAATAGCAACACCAGGAGCTCTGAAGAGTTTAGTAGCTCAAAAGGCCTCGTCACAAAGGACATCTCACAGCAACAACAGACAAATATGACAGCTATGAACAATCCCGAACAACCAAGAAAAGGCAGGGAAATGGAGCAGACCCAGTCCATGCATCATATTCCTGAGCTTGATTGCGGAGAATTAAGCAATATCTCTTTATCACAGTCCACGGAAATGAATGGCTCATTGTCAAAAAATCTTGGGTCACAGCTTGATACTGATCCCTTCACCAACTCTCAAGAGTCCAACTTCTCCTTTGACACACGATTCATGCCTCCTTTGACACCAGAACGGGATTCGAGATGTTGGACACCGGATGCTTTTAATATGTCTTCCTCGCCCTCGGTGAAGCGGCCATCCCAGAGCATTGAGGAAGGGCCAACTACGCCCAAGAAGTACATGCGAGGCGCGGGAACTAGCCCGGAACACTCACCAACGTCTTATCTAGGACAGCCTAGCATAGACCCGTTTAATCAGACCTTTAATGGCTGTGACGACTTATCGAAACCATTAGCAGCAGCGGCGCCGTCTTTTGCTTGTCACCAGGATCAGTCGCCGCAGCTGATATCTACCTACAGACGCCTTTTGCCGCCGCCCAATTCTAGTTGCGCTCTAGCATCACCTAATGGAAAGACTACAGCTCGAATGGCAACCAACAATTTAGACCTATCTAGCAGCTTTGATCATTCTTTTTCGGATTCTTCTCAGGATTGTGTCAACCTTGTGTCGCCTCCCAGGGAACGAAACGAAGGAGCAATCATTTCAAGGTTGAGCAAAGCACTTACCCCTGTAATCAAAGAGCTGCCAACTTCAGTGTCGAGCAGTCGTCATGGATACACACAGATTACAGATGCTTCCACCACCGTGCATGTCCGAGAAGCATCGCGTGCTAGCCTACCTACCTCCACTTATTCAACAGCTGCTGTGTCTGGGCGTATGAGTGCGATGAAAGCCAAGGACAACTTGAGATCGAACAAAAGTCTAGGAAGCATAACCAATAATTCCACGCCGATCAACGATGATTTTGACCACAGGGTCGATTCGAATCCTGACCCAAATCAAGACGAAAAAGGTCTCTTTCAGCAAACAACACAGGACATTCTCGAGGTCCAGATCCTGGATGACGGGAATTACGTTGACGATGACAGCGATTCTTTGCCATCTATGAGTCAAGGTCTAGAATCTCTTAAGACAAAAAACACTGGATCCATCGTAGAACTGACTCCTTCTACCCCGGTCGCACCTTTGTCCGAGTTGCTTCACTTTGACGAAATTTCGGACTCGGGTTCGGATTCGACTCAGAAACCGACACTATCGAAATTGTTACGCCGAAAAAAGTACGATTCAGAACCTAAAGAGGCACTGTCGAGCCAACAACCTCCCAAGTCAAAAGCGCCTGTGGTCTTCAAGGACAAACAATCTGGCTCTTCTGAATCGGCGGACAAAATTCTAGGCAATACACAAGAGGATGACGATGACTTTCAGAGTACGAAAGCACATGTGAGAGCCAATGCGCCGTCAAAATCGAACGAGAAATCGCAGGCTGAGACGAATCAAACCCTAAGGCAACATTCGTCAGGCTCAAAACCCGATACAAAGAGAGAGAGTGCACAAAAGAAAGAACGAGATCGTGATTGGGATCAGAGGCAAGGGTGTGAGTCAGATCGGACGAGTCGATTTGAAAAAGATCAGCAAAAGAGCGACGAAAAGTTTCTAGGCATCTTTGGGCGCAATGTGGATAAAAAGGCCATTGTTCAACGAGTGAAGACTCAATCGGAACAGGATGAGAAGAGAGACCAGCGTCTTCGAAAGGAGCGGTTATTAAAATCGACAGAAGGCATTAATCGCTCGAAGAGTACACCTGAAGGAGAGCCTACCGCCGAAGTGAGTGACAAAGCAAAAGCAAAGGGCAAGAGTGGATTAAAAAGCAAAGAGGCAAGAAAAGACGAAGATGATTCATACCCGAAGGACGCTAAGCCGTCAACACAGGCTCAATCTTCAACGGAGATGCAGCGGTCAAAGAAGAAGAAGAAAAATGTGGATAGGAAGCTGGAGGATGAGAATGAGAAGGAGCAACCGAGAGAACGATCAGTGTCGAGGCAGCCAGTACATATGAATAGCTCAGATCAAGAGACTCAAGAAAAGGCCTCAAAGGCCTCTGCCAGAAGTTCTAACCACAAGAGCAAGCCAATCGTCAAAAGACCGGTATCAAAGACCAACAACGGTTACTCTGGAAATGATTCGGACGATTTTCTATCACCCACTCGTACCCCCAACCGTGGTTCTGGCGTGAGTTCGACTATGGATAATCCAACCTTGACCCCAACCAAGGCTAGACGAGGCCTTTCAGTGACTGCTCCGGGTCGTACACAGAAGCGGGCTTCTCATTTGGAATCTCCCTTGACTCGAACTAGCTCTACTGGGACTTTAATGGAGACAACACCTTCCAAGGACACTAATGCCAACATTTCTCAACAGGAACATAGTCCTTTTGATGCATTGACTCTTGGGAGGAGCACTCCACAACATCTCCGTCGTAAACACCACAAACCAACTGTGAGCCAGGAGACAAGCTCTAGTTCCAGCGATGAAATGAGCGAGCTATTGAAATCGCCTAGTAATCGAGGGAAGACTGCCTTGGGACCCTTCAAACTTGAGCTCCGTGCAGGAGACAAGGTGTCATCCCCTACACCCAAGTCAAAAACGCTCAAGAAGCATAGGAATGATGGCTTAAAATCACCATTGTCTGCAGCAGCGACTACACCTTCTAAACCTGAGGCTAAGGATAAGGGCAAGGGCAAGGGCAAGGGTGTATCGAGGACCAAGCAGAGTGACTCTCCCAGCTCTAGTAAAGAATTCAGGCTGCCATCTCCTAGCAAACTCAGGCCTCCTTCGTTCTTTTCCGAGATGAGCCTGCTGCTCGCAGAGGAGGATATTCCACCTCCTGGTAAGTCTCTTTTTTCTTTTCTTTTCTATCCCCTCCCTTGAGACTGAGCCAAATGCGTCGATACACAGGGTCCTTCTAGGCAAACTAACCATTCTATTTCATCGCGATTGTTCAAACTGTTTTATAGTGCTCAGCACGGACAAGGATGCAGCGAATCTTTGTCCATATTGTGGAGATCCATTACCTGTCCAAAGATCCAAGAGACTTGAGGCTGCTTTGATAAAGGCATATGATGCCCTGGCACGAATCCAACAAGAATCCTCCGAAGCGCAGAAACATTATCAGCAACGAGAAGAGGAGAGAGAGAAAGAAAGAAAAGAGAAAGAGGAGGTCAAGATCCAAGAAGCAACGAAGCGTAATGTCGAACGAAGCGCCACTGGAGAAAGTCCGTCGAACGTTCAGCGGAAGATCAAGCCCCGACCTCGGAGATTAATACTTCAAAAGGAGCACATTAACAGCAACAAAAGTATTCGTGAAGAACTCTTGGATACATACAAGAGCGATGAGGACGATCCATTTTCAGACTCTGAGGCCGAGATGACACTTACTCGACCTCGGATTTCGCTTTTAGAAAAGTTTGAGCTTTGTCGGATTCATATCGCGGAAGAAAGTGTGGTCCCTCAAGGTTTGAAGAAACAATATCCCCTCGAAATTCATTTTGATGGATTAAAAAGTCGAGTACAACGATTGGAAGTGGATCTCTGGAAGATTATCCACCAAGAATTGCCGAGCGCCTATCGAAGTCGTGCCCTCGAGAATTATCGTCGAATGGGAACGCATCGAGCTCGACATCCACATGTGTTCTTGGCTGATGTGGATCGATTCACGGTAGGAGGGTTCAAAATTCATTTTTGCATGTCCTGGATGGAGGGAAAGGAAAGGAAAGAATCGCCTTGACAAGACTCGATACTAACCACTAAATTCTTTTTTTATATCCCTATTTTTTTAAAAAAAAAAAAAAAAAGCCTGGATACTATGGTTCCAAAGGGTCGGCAGTGTTGTTCGAAATATTGTCTCAAATGTTTCTCGAGAGTCAGCGTTTGACCCCCGAGATGGTGCAACCACAACGACCCGTCGAGTTTATTCAGCAAGTTTTAATTCCAGAGACAGGTCTCAGACTTATTCGTGAGGACCAGGTGTTGCTTCGAGCAGCTCAAACATCTTCTCGTCGATGGACTCGTGTGGATCGGATACCTTATCTTGTTGGGGGTGGTCCGCCAGTACCGGATTCTCAGCTTTCCAGAAGCTATATGGGTCGAGACAGGCTCTTGTTGGACGGAGAAAAATCCATCAATATGTGGGACGAGTGGTATTGTACTATGGAGGAGGCTCAAGGGATCATGACGGATAGTGTCGAGTTTGGCAACTATATCCATGATGTTGAGCTCTATCGTCAAGTGTAGAGTTCTTACTACAATCATTACTTTTTTTTCTCTCTTATTTGCATCACCTCTATCATTCCTTCTCTGTTGATTTCTCCATGAACAATTAAATATCCATCCGACCAACTGCGCGTGATTTTTTTTTTTTTTTTTTTTTGTACTGTCAACACAAGTCGGAGCTGATACTTGCACTCTATTGAATCGAGTCACTTTCTCAACCCCTTCTCTTCCCCTCCATTGCTTCTCTAACGAGTTCGTTTAGGCCAGGGAGGTGTATTTTCATATTTTCGTTCCTACATCGGTCCTTTCGCTGTGACAAGATTGGCTACGAGTGAAGGTCGGCAAGAAAGTGCGACATGGACATTATAGAAAGAAATAGATTAAAGTAGAGAGAGAGAGAGAGAGAGAGAGAGAGAGAGAGAGAAAGTTCTAATCAGCACCTACTCTGACCAGATCGAATACAAGACAAAATTGAAGGGTTTACGGCTAGCGAAACATGGGCGAAAGTAAAATTTCCTAAACGATCGCAGAGGAGAAAAGGTCAAAGTATATCACCACGAGGTGAAAGGCACGGTCAGGTAAGGGATTCACAAAAAAGAAAAGAGAAAAAAGGAAAAGAGAAAAAAAAAAAAAAAAAAAAAAAAAAAAAAGACATAATAATAACAATAATAATAGTGAAAGCGAGTCTAGAAATCCATCAAGGATTGATTCAAAATTAAGATGGGGTTCGTATCGTTTCTCTCTCTCTCTCTCTCTTTTGTTCTTTCTCTCTCTCCCTCCATACATTTCAAATGTGGGTGTTTTGTTTGCCTCGAGATTTATTGGTGGACATGTTGTGTACCTGTGAGAGATGTTTTTTTTCTTTTTTTTTCTGTTTTTTGGTTTTTTTTTCTGTCGTTGTTGATCTCTGAGTGTGAATGGATGAAAGTTTAAAATGTGTGTAAGAGAGTGAGAGCGGGAAAAAGGGTGGATAGGGGCAGGAGAGAGGGGGGTGAACAAGGCGGGAAATGATAGGTCAAGATGTCTGAAAGGCAAAAGAAAAAAAAAAAAAAAGAAAAAGAAAAAAAAAAAGGTAAAAAAGTAGAGAGAGGATATGAATGAAGAGGGTCAAAAAAGTAATAGTTGGGACAAAAGATGGCGTGAAAAGAAAAAGATTATTAGCAAAAAAAAAAAAAAAAAAAAATAATGAAACAAATGCTGGCACAGTCAATTTGCTCCGCCGCCAAAAAAAAAAAGGAAAAGAAAAACAAACAAACAAATTAATAACCTTCACATTCTTCCCCTCTCCCCCTTCCCCCAATCGTCTTGCTAATAAAACACCATCCAATGAATCACACTCAAAGTTACTGCAATCAGGCCCAACACCATGGCCACTCGTCCGTCCGTCCATTGCTCCTCCTCCTCCTCCTCCTTCTTTACCCTCTCCTCAGATCGTACTAGTCAATGATCCCCATTTGCTTCCGAAGAGTTGGGTTTTTGAGTCGATTTCTCATGCTGCTCACCACCCTCCACTTCTCCTTGGTTGGGCGGCTGCATTCTAGCCGTATCCCCCACCTTCTCGGTCTCCTCTGCTCCTATCGAAGTAGCAATAGAAGGAGGCAAGGGAGATAGAGGACTAGACAAAGGGTGGGAAATGTCCAAGTACTCTTCATGCGATCCAGATACCGTTTGAATTGACGGTAGCTTGGGTACCGAAAGATTGCGATTCTTTTTTGGAGTCAGAGTCAACATCTGAGTCAAGGCCGAGGTCGATGCCGAAGTAGAGGTCATGCTCGTGCTCGAGGTTGAAGTAGAAAGAGTAGCACGTGCTGGATCCGCATCTCCATCGACAGCATCCAGTCGCTTAAACAATTGACTAGGTGACAAGACTCGTTTCACCCTCAGACTAGTCCCACTGTCCAAGGGATGAACAGGTGGTGGGGGTGAGGGTTGACACGCTGAACCTTCCCCACTCTCCACTCCTCCCAATGAGCTCCCAGTGTCTCCCAAAGTGACTCCCAAACCCATCCCGGTCGCTGTCCTCCACTCTCGTTTTGAGAGAGTTGCATACGCATCTGAAGCCCTTCGACCCTGACCCATTCCTTCCAGTAATCCTGAAGGACCTCCAAAGACCACAGGGCTAGAGTGTCCAGAACTAGAGGTAGATCCAGTGTTCATATTGGAAGGGAGTCCCGTCATCAATGCCTCACTTTGAGACCTCCGCACTCCAAAGTGACCCGACCCAATCGGGTCCAAGGTCCGGCGCATGGGTCTCGAAGTCGGCATTGTCGAGGACGATGTAGTGATCGGTGCAGGTGTTAAAACACTTGTCGATGATAAAACTGGTGTAGCTTCTAGTCGTCCTGACCGTGAACCCATAGTAGCATTCGAGGGTAAAACTGGCGTAGTCGTTTCTGTGGTTGAGGACGAAGAGCAAGAGGGACTTGTGATCTCTCCTCCACAGCCATGACACTCCAACATGGCAGTACCAGCTTGATTGTTGCCAACAAATTGACCAGTAATCGTAGGATGGGTAATCGGATTGTTGGTCTCGAGCGTTGTTGTCAAATTGGCGGCACTTGAGTTACAGGAGAGCGACATCAAAGGTGTTCCGAAATGATCCCCGCCATTGGATTCTTCGCCTGGTACCGTTCTCGAATCCACATCTTCACTGGTGGCGGCTGCTGCCAAGAAAGCAGCATTAGTGGGACAATTGGGTGAGTTGCAACGGTTGTTGGCGGCGGCTTTAGCCTTGGCCTTGGCCATGGCAGAAGCCAATAGAGCTTCATTCCGGGTTTGGAGAGCACCTGCCAGTCGATGAGCAAGGAACTCGTCCAAGATGCGTTTCATCTCTAAGAACATGAATGGCTTCGTCATAAAGTCATCCATTCCCGCCTGGAGACAACGTTCCTTGTCTGAGCTCATGGCCGAGGCTGTCAGTGCGATCACGTAGACATTCTCGTACCTCCTGGACGCGCTCTGGTCTTCTTCAGTCCACTGCGTGTTGGTGAGCATGCTGAGATAGTTTTCGTCATGGTCATTACCAGACTTGACACCATGTTCGCCAGATGGAGTAGACTCCATGGCAGACACGGCCTCTGCGATCAAATCCTTCTCACCCATTTCTACCATTAGGTTAGTGGACGACTTTGTTGAATTAGCGGTCAATCTAGCAAGGGCGGCCCTCAAAAGCCCACGTGTCCTTCGATCCACAATGGTCTTGGTAGTGTCGATTCCATCCATGATGGGCATGGCGACATCCATGAGAATTACGTCGAATTCGTAGCCTTCCTCCAGCTTATCGATCACCTCCTTTCCATTCCCAGCCACCTCAACATCTTCGTATCCGAGTTTCTTGAGAACACCGACGGCAATCGTTTGATTAACTAGAAGTGTGCGAGAAAGCTGAGGGTTAGTTTCAGGCACCTCTTGATAAATTCTCGTTCAATCTCACCCAGAATACTCTGAACACTTACCAGGATTGTCCTCTGCCAACAAGATCCGCAGAGGATGCCCATCAATCATCAGAGGCTGCAGTCGAGATTCCACTACCTTGGCATAGGTTAGTGTATCGCTCTTATAGGGTCCACAGACAGGGGTTCCCGTTACAGGCGAAGCGATTTGTTTCGCAGATTCTGTGGCTGCTCCCGTTCCTGTTCCTGTTTCTGCAGAAGTACTTGAACTAAGTTGAGTTCCAGATCCAGGCACCAATGAGGACGCTGGAAGCGAACTAGATGCGTGTGAGGGTGATGGTAAGAGTTCAATTTCTTCGACTTGACTCTCTTCTCTAATTGCCTCCAGAGCCACCATATCCACGGAACGTCCCCCAGACATTGTCTGTAGCTCATAATACTCTGATCCCTTCAACGCCGGCGAAGAGGGTGCCGTGATCGAAGCATGTGACTCTGTCTCGGGTGTAGGACACACTGTGAACGGAATTGTGAACGTGAATCGCGATCTTGTTGAAGGAGGGAAGAGAAAGAAGGTAATCAAAAAGAATGTTAATAACAGCTATTCTCTCTAATTACAAGAGAAGGGAGAAAGTAAAGTCAGGAGAATTCTTCTGAACTTACCCAACACCTTCCGTGCTCTCAACCCAGATATGACCACCCATCTTTTCGACCAATGAAGCCGAGATGGCCAGACCGAGCCCCGAACCACCGAACCGACGGCTGACCGAGATATCCACCTGAGAGAACGATCTGAACAACTCGGTGATCTTGTTGGCAGGAATACCCACGCCCGTATCCGAAACAGCAAATTCAAGAACTACCATATTATCATCCATTACATTGGGGTCCTCCTCATACAAATCCGGCATCGTTGGGTTCATACCCGAAGCAGTAGTGGCCGACGGTGGTGGGAGAGAGGAAAAGGTTGGCATGGATGCTGGATGACTAGGTGTGTGAAGAAGCTGGTACCGACGTGGTTGTTGTGAAGGATGCGGTAGGAGTTCTGCAGCATGAGTCGTGATCGGAGACGATACTGCAGATAAGTTGGCCCTCTTTTCACTGGCTGCTTGTCGACGACGAGCATTAGGATGGGTCATTTGCTTCGATCCATCAGGGTGGCGAGCATCATGCCTAAGCTCAAACGCCACTGGAGACCGATTATCAACTCCGGATATCATTGGAGACGATGGTAGCGAGTTCTCTGTTGATCCTGCGCCTGCGCCGGTACCTAGGGTTGCTACCCCCGATGTTAAATGCGGATGATAAATGTGTTGGTATCCACTCTGAGACGTGGATGTATTGCTGGCATTCTTGGTCGCTGGAGAGGCAGCTGCGCCGACACTAGGACTCGTCCAAGGCTGATGGCCGTTCGGGTTGTGAATCGAGACATGGACAGAGACGCGACCTCTTTGCGTAAACTTGAGCGAGTTGGTGCAAAGGTTAATCAAGACCTGCCTCAGTCTCGTAATGTCACCCAGAAGATGCTCGGGGACATTCGGATCAATACTCCAGAGAAGGGGTAGGTTGTTTGGACTTGTATTGTTCTCCCCTTCCTGATCATCCATCTCGGCAAAGAAGCTTGCCTCATCCATGTCGTGAGGCCATTCGATAACTGTGATGGTCCTTGATACGTCATGAAGGGGTGTCAACCCTGCCAAGCTTACGGCGTCTATCCAAAGTAGAGATCATGTCTATGAGTTACTGGGATTGTTTGGTTGAATGGAAAAGCTCCTCCTCAACAAATACCAAGCGGCGGAACAAATCAATCAAATCACTAAAATCCACACAGACACACACACACACGCCATGCATCCATAAACTAGTACAACAATTTTGAGCGCAAAAAAAAAAAAAAAAAAAAAAAAAGAGGGAGAGAGAGAGGGAGAGAGGGAGATAGAGGGAATACCACAAGTTCCACGTGGAACCGCACACAGCACGCACGCCGATACACAAGAAAAAAAATATGCAATGCATGCATTGCATGCATCTCTCTCTCTCTCTTTTTTTTTGTTTTTCCCTGTTACAAGTCCCAGTCATACACATGCAACTCTCACACACGCACACGCACACAAACCTCACACACACCTCTGCGCTAGGAAAATCGAACAAATATTGTTCCAATCCCCAGCATTTGTGTGTGACATTGTGACAAGAGGAGTGAAGGAGGGAAAAAAAAATGCATAGTCACTGAAACTCACTTCCCTCCTCCCCTTCTTTCCCTCCTTATGTCGTGCAGTCGACCCGATTTTTTTTTTTTTTTTTTCAACCGCAGCTTACCCTTCAAACACTTGCGCAGACTGAGAGGACGCCGTTCGAGCAAAAAGGTCACATCTTGATCAATTCTCGAGATGTCCAAAATATCGTTAATGACCTAGGGGACAAAAAGGGGAGAAAGTTGGGAGAGATACATGTTAGTATACTGGAGAAGCTTTGCATATATTTCCGGCATCCATAGGAAGAAGAAGATCTTTACCGTCAACAAATGTTGTCCACTGGTTCGGATCACCTCAATGTATCCAGTCTGTTCATCGGACAGCCCCGCAGTGTCCAACAAGATATCAGTTACTCCTACAACAGCATTCATTGGATTTCTAGAGAGAGAGAAAAAAGAAAAAAAATCAACAGTGTGAGTCAAGAATAAAAAAAAAAAGAAAGAAAAGAAAGAAAGAAAGAAAGAAAGAGAGAGAGAGAGAAAGAGAAAAACTCCTTCCCCCGACCCTTTACCTGATCTCATGTGACATATCCGCCAAGAATTTCGTCTTATTCTTGGCGGTTGATTCAGCAACATCTCGAGCATAAATCAAATTGGCCTCAGATCTTAACCGGTCCAACTCATTCGCCACTCGACAACCAACTTGTTCAAGCACCATTCTCACGATCCTTCCATCTTCATGCGTCAGGACCTTGTCATGGATGATCCCAATCACCCCTACAATCTCCCCCTGCGTCGTTTCCAATCGGACTCCGACATAGGCTTCGATCGACTCGTCCAAAAGACATTCCGACACTTCATTGTGCTTTTGGGAGAGTTTGGAGTGAATACAGACATTCTTTTGGTGAATTGTGCAGTCGACAAGGTATCCCTGAAAGGCATGTGGATGGATATGTGCACTAGATGAGGGGATTTTGGAGGATCAGTCAGTCAATGGTATACAAAAAAAAAGACCTCACCTCCTTCCGCATAAGATCAAAGATGCGGAAAGTTCAACACAATCTATATTTAAAAAAAAAAAAAAAAAAAAAAAAACACTTACTCGCTCGGCCAACACGAAATGTTGTGCATCACTCCATCGATCGGTGGGACGACACCTCCAAATTGATCCAGTAAACCCATGTACTCGGTTGGATCCAAATCCTTGAGCTCATCCAAGGTCACCAATTGTGAAATAAATGCATACTTGACCCCAAGACTCATCGCCAACTCCTCCACCACTACATCAAAAAACATGTCTCCCTGACAGGTCAACAAACTCGTCGCAATAGGCGCCAAATAATAAAAACAAGGATCATCCCAGTCATGGTCAAGTCCAAGTCGTGAGGCCGTCGAAGACAAAAGCGAAGACCATGGCCTTAGGTTGTGTCCCTCAGTACTGCCATGACCTGAACCATGACCACTATGGCTATTGCCACCATATTGGCCGAGCTGATAATGATCCGTCGTCGGAGTTAACGATGTATGATGAATGTCAATCCTATTTTTGTCCGGTGACGAAGATAATGAGACCGAGAGTTGAGCACCTGTGGCGGTAGAAGAGATGGCGGTGGTGGAGATGGAGAGTGATCGTGGTCGGTGACCATTCTGGAAACTCGAAATGCCACTAGCGACATTGGTCGTGAACCCTTCCAGATGAGAGAGTGCCAAAAGGTGTCCCAAAGAGTTGGACCGAATTGAGGAAGATGGTCGCCCAGCGTTGGTCCCGAGTGAAATGGCGGCGAGGGCTGAAAAGGAAGACGAGGAAGGTGAGGAAGAAGAGGAATGCTCGTGTTCAGGAACAGGAATCGGTAGAGGCATACTGGTGCTTCGACCTGTCAGGTAAGGTGGAACGGCAGACGGGAAGCGAGAGAGCGCTGTCGTGGCCAGAAATGAACTTGAAGGAATGGAGGAGAAAGAAGGGGTGAACGCACTTGCGTTGCTAAACTTGGCGTCTGTTGTTGCTGTTGCTGCTGTTGCTGATGCTGTTGCTGTTGCTGTCATGGTCGTCAGGGTGGTGTCGGGGGCGAGCTGAGAGGCCGAGGCCAAAGCAGAGTCCTGGGTAGGACTAACGAGCGATGGGTTGACCGAGGGAAGCGAGGTTACGGAGGTGGAAGAAGTGGAAGGAGCGAGGAGAGAGACTTCCTTCGATGGTGCTGTCGAGGACGGTGAAGGTGCTGCTGCAGATGCAGAGGCTGCAGCTGCAGAGAGCGCAGGCGGTGTGGTTACGAGAGCAGAGACAGAACCTTGAGAAGACATCAGCAGTGACAACGATGACTGCGGCGAAGGCGGCGGTGGAAGTGGCGACGATGACAGCGTGCATTCTATTACAAGGAAGAGGAAACGAATGCCAGGCGTCGTAGAGAGTGAGCAAAAGGATCGATAGTCATAGCAAGCCAAGAGAGAAGGAGAAAAGAGAAGGTGTGTATGTGAGAGTGCGTGTGAGTGTGTGAGTGCTTGTGTTTGTGCGTGTGTTTGTGCGTGTGTTTGTGTACTATGAGTATATGAGAGAGTATGTGTGTGTGCAAGTGAGGAGTAGAGTGGAGTAGAGTGGGAGTGAGAGTGAAAAAAAGATGGAGTGAGAGACAGAGAGAGAGAGTGAGAGACAAAGACGCGACGAGACTGATGGGCGAAGTCGCTTGCGCAGACCCAATGAGAGAGCGCGAAGCGAGACGTGTGTCTGTCGGACAGGCGGAGGGAGAGGGGGGCGGAGGAGGGGGAGAGGTTTTTGCAGGGCTGCGATTCGTGGACAGGTGAAGACAATCACACAAAGACACAACAATGAAATCACAAACACACGCAAAAAAGGGTCCTCCTTGTTCCTGAATCATTGGAGAGAGAAAGTGTGTGGGGTTTTCTGTCTCTTGCTCTTCATTCTCTTGTTCTTTTTTTTTTTTTTTTTTTTTTCTTTTTTTCTTTTCTTTCTTCTCTTTCTTTCTTTCTCTCTCTCTCTCTCTCTCTCTCTCTCTCTCTCTCTCTCTCTTTCCTTCTGCTCCTTTCAATAAGACACATGCACACACATACACACATGCGCACAAGAGAGAGAGAGTGAGTGAGAGAGAGAGAATGAACTCGGCAAGGAGACAAAGATATCAGCTCTTGCACGAAGCGACGGATACACAGCATGTCTTTGCCAGAGATGACGACAGTACACAAGGAGACTTGCAGATAGGAAAGGCAAAAGAGGGGGGCAGAGAGAGAGAGAGAGAGAGAGAGAGAGAGAGGGAGGGAGGGAGAAGGGAGAGGGAGAGAATATGATGCGTTTCCCATTAAATAACCCCGGGCGAACCGATCACTTTTCATATATAAAATAATATGCGTACGGGTGAATCAGCAGAACTCATATGGGCCCGGAACACGCTGCAGCCCCTCGGGACGAAATACAGGCTAGAGGGTTGGGAGGAAAGGGGAAGAGATCGCAAGTGGGGAGAGCAAAAGTCTTGGGACCGAGATGGGACCGGGACAGAAAGCTGGAGTGCTCAAGCTGACTAGTGAAAAAGCCGTGAGGAGAGGGTGGCTGTGGAAGAAAACACGAAAGGAAGCCGTACAAGAAAAAGAGAAAGAAGGGAAAAAAGAGAGAAATAAAAGCAAAAAAAGGAAAAGAGAGAGAGAGAGAGAGAGAGAGAGAGAGAGAGAGAGAGAAAAGGAAGGAAGGAAGGAAGGAAGGAAGCAAAAGAGAAGGAAGAAAGATTGCAATAACAAAAAGGCGAGAAAAAAAAATAATTGACAAGGGCTTCACCCCTTTTTTTTGTTGTTGTTGTTGTTTTCTCGGGCGAGCATTTAGGCCTTTTGCATTGCTTGGTCATGTCATGGACCGGTCAAACGACCCAGTCCATCCCTTGCTGTTTCCGTTGGGAGCAGAACGGATGATGGAGGACGCGGGACAGACAACGGCCAGCAAGAGTCGCATAGTTTAGCGAGCGGGACCTCTTTTTTGGCCCAGGCTAAACTTAGACCAGAACCGGGTTCGCCCCTTTGAAATAGCGTCGCGAGATAGCTTGCAACATGCATCAGCCAGAAGCTGTCACAGTATACGTAAACGGAAGAGAAAAAAAGAGAAAAAAAGAGAGAGAGAAAATAAAAGAGCTTGGAGCATTGCAAAGGGAGCATAACGAGAGCGGGAAGGAGGATAGATCTGAAGAGAAAAAAAAAAAAAAAGCGAGACCCTGATGTCTGAATAGACTGTATTGAAGCAATCAACAGCCAGGATCCTGTGCACACAAATGTCCGCCGTGCAGTCGAGTCAATGAGATTGACCGTGGAATAAAAAGAAAACAAGAACAACAAAAACAACAAAAAATAGATGGGATAGGATGGGATAGACAAAATACGCTGCAGGGATCGTCATCATCAACGTGCCAACCATTTTGGAGTGTTACCTGCCATTGCTCACCCTGTGCCACACACACCCCATGTGCCCAACCTGCTTGCCTGTTCCCCCAATTTAATCAACGTCCGAAACAAGAACGCGTCTTCGGGCCTGTCATCTCTCGCGCCTTTGCCACATGGACGAGGAACATGGTCGTGTCTATTGCTCATCACCCCAATCGTGCGCTCCCCTCCACTCATTCCTCATCACTGGCCATCGCGCCAAAAGAAAGAGGGAGCTGTGTAGGAAACCCAAAAGAGATGGTGATGATGCCGATGATGATAGTGTGCAGTGTGTATATGGGCTTACCTTGTGGGTGCGGCTGCCCATGTGGCCGTGGAGAGGAGGGCGGAGTCGAGGCGGGAGAAACCTTGGGGGAGGATGGGGAAGAAAGTGGGTGTGCTGGGCGGTCTCTCGACCCGTCTGTCTCAATGCTATTGTTTGGCGTTGTACAATCCGTTACGGTTGCCGTTGCAGGGATGGGTGCTATCGTACAGCTTGCCGTACTGGTAGTTGTAACGCCGGTGGAAATGGTGGTGGAAATTACAGAAGCCGCAGAGTGACGGGGAAGAGGAGGTGGAGGGGAGGAGGTCAATGGTGATGAAGTGAATGAAGAGACAATGGGCAGACCCGGGACTGCCGCCGCAGCCATAGGTCCTGTAATGGGTGATGGTCGCTCGCCAAAACCAGAATCGGTTGAGTCGCCTCGCGAGGTACATGGACGAGGTACTACTGGTGGTGCCCGTCCGGGGATCCACACAGGTTGCAGTGTCGGTGGGGCTGCTGCAGTCATTGAAGGCAAGGGGAGCGATGCGGCGACGGTCGACGAAGCAGGCTGATCGGTCAAGCCTTGGGTATCGGGCATGCTTGGTTCAACTACACGGGGTGTGGACGATGAAGTTGCTTTGGAAGTAGATACCGATGCTGCTGGTATGTTGCTGGCTCTTGCTGCAACAACAGCCGAGGCAGCCATTGCTCTAGTTGTTGTTGTTGCTGTGATTGTTTTTGTTGTGTCTGCTTCTGAGGCAGCTGCAGCAGGTCGTAATGTTGCTTCCTGAGCTCCTTGCGATACAGGTGCAGTGACTGAGGCGATGGCAGGCGTAGCTGCCGGTGCTGGTGTGGAAGGTGAGGCAGAGAGGGTCGAGTCGTTGGGTTGGAGTAACGGTGAAGTGGGCAGCGAGATGGGCAGCGAAGCAGAGGGCGAGGCGGAGAGCGAGACAGACGGCGGCAGCGGCATGCACAACGGTGAGAGTGGGGCAGAAGGCGACGAGGCGGAGGAAGAGGAAGGGAGCACAGACTGCGGAAAGGCCTCTGACAGAGGCATGGCAAGAAGTGGCACGGACAGGGAAGACGCGAGCTTCGACAGGTCAGTCAGGAATACGGAGTAGCCAACGAGCGTGTTTTCACTCGCGCGGTCATCCGTCTGGGGGTGATCTTCATGTGGTCCAGGGATGAGATTGGATGGACCGAGGTAAATGGGTGAGATCGACTCGACGAACAACTGCACTGGATGATCCCTGTCCTGAGCGGAAGCCGCCACCCGTTGAACAATGCGCTGAATTGGATTGCTGCCAAGTGCCTGGATCTGTGCGGGCGAGGATGGGTAGATAGAATGACTAGTTGGGGAGGATGACGATGGTGCTGGCAATGGTGCGGTGGGGTCGAGCAAGATCTGACCGAGGCTCCTGCCAAGAGCATGCTTAGCTGGGACACCAAAGGTGCAGTGTGCGCCCAGGTTCCATGAGCAGACAATGCCATGGGTGTCGCAGGCGATGATGGGATTGGTGCATGAGGCGAACAGGGCAGTGATCCAGGTCTCATGCCGACATGACTCTGACTGGGGTGGGGGTATCTGGGAGGATGAGTTCTGCCGATGCGGATGGGTCGCGCTGCAGACATGTGCTGCGGTGGAGGATGGCATCATGGCCGGCAGCTCTCTGCTGGGGCGAGAAGAACCCTCGGCAACGAGCGGATGGTGAGCGGCCTGCGGGGACAATGCCGGTGGGATCGGGAAAGAGAATGGGCGTGTGTGTGTGTGTGTGCTTGTGTGTCTCAATGTGCGTGAGTGTGTGTATGAGAGGGAGTGAGACAGGCCCCAAGGTGATGAGAAGATGGAGAGGAAGGAGAGGAAGGAGAGGATGATGAGGATGATGACGGGGATGGAGAAAGGACAGCAACAAAGACAAGGAGAGGGAGTGTGTGTATGATAGAGAGAGAGAAATGAGAGAGAGAAAAGTGAGTGAGAGTGAGAAATAGAGTGAGAGTATGAGAGTGTAAAAAGTAAAAGAGCGAGAAAAGAGAAGGAAGACACAATAGAGCAAAGAGAAAGAGACGACAGTCAAGAGCACCTCGATCGAGATTGCGACAAGCAAAGATGAAAAGAACGAGAAAGACAGAGAGAATGTGAGATCGAATTCTCTCTCATTCGATCCTTTGGGACTGGGTTGGTCGGTCGGTTATGTTTGTGTGTGTGTGAAAAAAAAAAAAAAGTGCCCTTTGGACAATGCCGCGCCGCTTTTTTCTCGTCACCCCTCTCACTCGTGGCTAGACCGCTCTCACAATCATCTCTGCTGTTGTCCCTCTCTCTCTCTCTCTCTCTCTCTCTCTCTCTCTCTCTACCCCCGTCCTGGGAGATACAAAAAGAGACGATGGCGTAGTTCACGCCAGAGTTACAATGATAGTAACATTGGTCCACATGGAATACACATGAACATGGCAAGTCTGGATGGAGAGTGATGGAGAGGAAAGTCTGAGAAAAACGAAATGAAGAGTAGGGATGATGATTTCTTTTTTTTTTGTTTTTTTTTTTTTTTTTTTTATTTTTTTTATTTTTTATTTTATTTTATTTTATTTTTTTTTTTTTTTGGTCCCCTTTTGCGGGAGTAAAATATGGACTGGGCCATGGATGAGCATGGTGCTTCTCATGGCTTCTGGAGATTAGCCATAGGAGGGAGTAATATGGAGGGACAGAAGCCTCATTTATCGCGGGGCCATATATAGTTTTAAGAGGAAAGAGAGAAGAGAGAGAGAAAGAGAGAGAGAGAGAGAAAAGGCATTGTGTGAAAGCGGCTGGCCACACATGGGACGAAGCAAGGGCACTGCAAGGCCAAGCGGTGAATCAGAGCGGTACATGAATATCGGATCAGTCCTCGTCCCTTGTCCTTCTCTCTCCTCAGCAGCAAAGTTATATTGCATTCCCAGCAAAGAGACAAACGGCTACTCTATCTCCACTCCTATGAAAGAGAAGAAAGGAAGGAAAGAAAGAGAGAAAGTCGCTCTCCTCTGCTGATTCCGTTCATCGGAATCGCCCCATCGCTGTTTTTGAGCATTCGGCCATTCCTCCCGATCCCTTCCTCCCCCCATCACCACTACCACCACCACCTCCTCCCCCACCTCCTCTGCTTCTCCCCTTTCCTTTTCTCTTTTGCTCTATTGTCGCTGTTGCATCGTACTGCATCCATCCATGAATAGGATCCGAATGCGCAAACAGCATGCCCACAGCCATCGCGGCGCTGGAGGTCCGCTTGGCTGCTCACCTTCCGTTTCCTCCTCCGAGTTCACAATCCTATCTCTTCTCTCTTAATCCGCCTTCATCCTCTCCCTCCTCCTCCTCCTCTCCCTCATTTCCCTCTCCCCTTCCACTGTCTCGTCGTATGGACGACCCGTTGTGCGTCTGCGGTATGTGAGCGAGTAGGCAAACGAATGTTGTGACGACCACCACCGTGCCTCGCCATGCGACATGCAATGCAATGCGTCGTCATTTTGGTCTCCAGTAAAGGAAAAGCACTATCCCATATCCACTTTGCCTTCGGCTCTCTCGCTCCTTTTCTTTGACCTGTCTACTGTCATGCTCTCTTCGTGGCCCTCGCCTCTGCCTTCTCTCTTTTTTCTCTCTCTCTCTTTTCCCCTCGGTCTCTCGCCCGAACAGCTCAGGAACGACAAGGGCCAGGCTCAGGGCAATTTTTGGATGCACATTCAATATCGGCCTTTTCGAGTACTTGCACTATTGAGCGATGGGGTAAAGAAAACAACCAATGTGGTTTTCTGCAAGGCATCAGGGCCTAGAGAGACAGGGACAGGGACACGATAGTGACTCTTGTTCCTCTCTCTCTCTCTCTCTCTCTCTCTCTCTCTCTCATTCATTCTTTCTTTCTTTCTTTCTTTCTCTTTCTCCCTCTCTTTCTCTCTCTCTCTCTCTCTTTTTCTTTTGGTTTCTTGTACCATGCGAACAAAAAGATGGACATGGTGGACTGGTACGACAAGAATACATGTTTCTTTTCCTTGTGTCCCTGTCGTTTATGTCTGCCAGATGTCTTGTTGTGGTCAAAGTGAATGACCCAGTGTCTGTGCCCACTCACCTCCTCCTCAGCTCCGTACAATTGAATCCCAATCAGTCGACTCGGCTCCGATGAGGCGTATGTATTGCACACGTCTCTTCCTTTCTGACAGGTCGCCTGCCTGCCTGTCCGATCACCCGTCCGATCGATCACACCCTTGCTCCGCAGGGGACGCCCTGGCTGCACAGCCCTGGTTCCGTTTTGACCCCTCCTGCTTCGCCACACCGCCAGTTGTCCGAGACAAAAGTAGAATCGGGTCGAGAATCAGTCCCCTTTCCTCCTCCTCCTCCTCCTCCTCTTCTTCTTCTTCTTCTTTCTCCCCCGCTCCCATCCCGCCTCCTCCACTTTGTCATTGATGCGCTCTGTTGTACCTCGATCAAGGTGTGGGTTTGCCAAGCGTCGTGTCCATCAGAAAGTACAAGCAAATGGGACAAGGTTGCAATAACCACATCTCGGTTGGACATGACTTTGTTGGCAAATCTATTCCACATGCTGGCTCATCTCACGAGACAAAAGTGTTCCACTACTGGTTTACCTCACTTTAAAGCTTTCTTTTTGAATAGGCATGCCCATGAATAGTTTATGAGAGGGAGCTGGACGAGAGAAAGGGGGAGAGAGAGAAAGAGAAAGAAAGAAAGTGGATACCTTTCATACACTACATGTCCAAAAAAGAAAGAATAAGGAAAGAAAGCAAAAGATGACTAATAAAATGAACAAGGTCAAGGTCTATCGAAAAGCTATCGCCCAACCCATCAGCAGAAAACCAAACAGGAGGCGTGGGCCAGACACAGCATTCTCCACATGCACGCGCGAACAGACGAGTATGTACTCTTTTTTTGCCCCCCTGTCAGCAATCAAGTTCGTGCGACAAGAGGTATTGGCCTGTCAGTTTTCTCCTCAGCGACAAAGGTCCAAACAGATTGTTGAATCATCCACGCCATCCCTTTGGGCCCTAGAATATGTTGTGAGGTACATGGGGGGAACACTTTGGTTAGTGATCACTTGATCCGTCCCACCCCGCTTCAACAATGGATGCATTCGGGAAAAGAGAGAGAGCGAGAGCGAGAGCGAGAGAGAGATATATAGAATCGGCGCCAAGAGGAAGAGAAGGGGTATTCAAGATATACCATCAATGAGCCAAGCATAGCTTGCAAAGGCTTGAGCACGACATTCGAGGAAAGCTCGCGTTCGGCCTCTTCGACCATCTTGCTTGTCCGTTGTACTTCTACCGCCGCATTCTCGACCATCTCCTGTTGGTAGAGAGAGAGAGAGAGAGAGAGAGAGAGAGAGAGAGAGAGAGAGAGAGAGAGAGAGAGAGAGAGAGGGAAAGAACGAAAGAAAGACAAATAAAGATTTTTTTTTTTTTTTTTTTTTTTTTTTGGTCAATGGGATGATTGCCTTAGGACGGCACCAACAACACATTGTGTTCCCACAGAAATCAAGCCGCCCTTTCCACTTACTCCAAGCAGATCAATCTGAGCAAACATTTGCTCCAATGCATTGGTAGCTTCAAGAAGCTGCGTCGCCTGCTCCTTTAACCCAGACATCTCGTCCTCGATCTAGTTTCGTTTTCGCCAGTTTCGTGGTGTCATTTTTTTTTTCCTTCTCTCATCCTTTCGAGTATGTGCTACGAGAGCCCACAGACACCTCCAAAAAAGAAAACATACACAGAAAGATTCTGCCTATCCTAATGGAAAAGGCAAAAGGTTGGTTGTTTACCTGGCGGACTTGAGTCCTGACGTCGTCCATCTGTAGAGCCACGGTCTGGATCTGTCCTTGCACCTCTCGCATCTATTTTCCCAGGCAAAAGGAATACCACAAGCACACAAAGGGCCGAGAGTGAGTGAGCATGCTGAGGAATAGAAAACCGGAAAATGTGAACCAAAATAAAAGAAATCGCATTCGCATCATACTGCTGGTCGAGAGAGCGTGTCAATACTGAGCTCCTGCGCCAACTCTGTCGCAACGGCACGCGCCGACTCCAGAGAACTGGTGCTCGTCGACGTGGGTCCAGAGGCTGTCGAATGGTCTATTGGACTTTCGTGGCAAGGCTCCTGCTCATCCAAAGTAGATGGTTGTGCATCTAGTTGGGATGTCTCCGTGCCATGGACATCGAGTTCCTGGATGGAAGGAGTCTCGGGGTGGTCCGAGTCATGCGTGGCGTTCATTGCGGACACACAGTGAAGTATGGATGGAAGAAGGAAAGGAGATGTGACTCTCTCTCTCACTCTCGCCTTTCCCCTTCCTGCCTGTCAAAACCATTTTCTGTTGGTCTGGTCGAAACAACAACTGTCCTACATCCCCTCAGCTCAGCCCTCCAATCCATCAGATTGGATCAACCAGCCATGCATGAAATCATCACCTTACAATTTGGCCATTTCTCGAATTTTGTCGGTGCTCATTTCTGGAATGCGCAGGTAGTTGATCCAAACTGCTTCATCTTTTGCTCCGCGTCGCTCTTGCGCCATTCTCCTCCTGACTTTTATTTTTTCTTTTTCTTTTTTCTTTTTTTTTCTTATCTGACCCACTCCTCTTGGACCTGGATACTAGGAAGCCCATTTTACATACCAACAACCAAGCATTAATCATGAGGAAGAAGAAGAAGAGCCATCCAAGGAGCTTCTTAACCACGATTGCCTTTACCGAGTGGGACAGACACGCAAGGTCCGGCACTTGTTTGGATAGGCAACAGCCGTGCTTGGGCTCAGAGCGTTAACTTTGCAGACTCACCATCACACGTGTGCGCCGTCGCGTGGATCACATTCACCATTCAATAGGGAACAGAGACATATACACCACGGGCGCTCATCTACGATCTAAAAAGGCAGTTTTTTTTTTTTTCTTGACTTAGAAAAAAAAAAAAAAAAAAAAAAAAAAGGGCAATACAGAGGCTTATTCTGTGCTAATACTCTGACGATCTGTTCGAGTAGGAGGTTTTGGATCTATCAAAAAGTACAAGCTCTATGAAGATGAGCAATACAGTCAGGGTGTGGACCATTACCACCAGCAACTGGATGTCATTTGGTAATATATCTATTCTACTCGGGAGATCATTTTTGTAGAGTACCTGCATGGATTGAGCTTTTTGCGCCAAGGTCACCAACGCCTCTGCAAATGCACGTACTCATTCTAGGGACCCCTCAAAGATGGAGACCTTCCAAGAGCAGGAGTATGAGCTCTCAGCATACCAGCAGCATCTTGAGGATGAAGAAAAAGGTGTACGTCATCCTAGCTCGATTTAATTTCCTCCGCAATGTGGATCTTTAGTTGGCCATTCATGTACCCCCAATCTTGTTTGATTGATAGTTCTAAACTAACAAGTGTGAGCTTTAACACTTTTTAGCTGGCAACTGAAGCTGAAGAAGAGGATGTAGACATGAACGGAGTCAAGAGTTGGTCAGATTATTCTCGTGTTTATTACCATCCAAAGTCAATGGCCACACTCAGTGGAGGATACCGACTCGATAGTGATTTTACACCATTCGATGTATTTTCATATGGTCGAAACGCATTTAACGAGACTGAAAAGGTTTGCTTTCCCTCGACGGGTCTCTATACTCATATTTTGATGCAATGCTGAAAAGTAAAAACTAGGAATCGTATTCTAAACACTCTGATTCCTTGGAGAACTCTCCTCCCCCTCTCCATAATATAGGAAACCGACTCCTACGACGAGAACTTTCGAATGTTTGCTGAAGAGTGTGATCAACTCCAGGCAAGCCAACCTCTCCGCGGTCTATTCTTACTCTTTAAGCCCATGACGTCCATAGGGAGAAAGGCTAACCAACACAGCAAAAAAAAATCTGAATAGGGCATTCAAGTTATTGCGGATGTACTAGATGGTTGGGGTGGCTTCACTACAAGCTTTCTAGAGCAGCTTCGCGAGGACTTTCCAAAGACATCCATTATTACGTATGGCGCCATGGATGAGCAGATGGCCGACTGCTCTACACTCGTAAGTCACTGGTCTCTTTCCTTATGTTAAACCAGCTGTATCGATCGACTTTCTATAAAGTACAAAGGAGTGGTACCAACATTAGCATGTAAAGGGACTGAAGTGCTGTCTTCTGAATTAATTTAACACTGCTCTCTCCCACCCTTTGCGGCACTAAACCTTCAGAAAAAAACGCAAACAGCTCTGGTAAATGAAGCGTTGGCTACAACTCATCTCTCAAGGCTCTCGTCACTTTACGTTCCAATTCGGGCACCAACAAAATCGGTGTTGAACCAGGAAGGTTGGTCCAAGAATCTCAGGGTTGATGTAAGTTTCTCTACTCTTTAACCCCATCGATCACTTTCAAAGCAATTTTGATTAGAGGGGACAGAGAAGAGTAACTGAGAAGGTGTCCCATTCTACGTCATACCTAGCCGTCCAACCGCTATCACACAAGCGCTGTTCTTTCATCCGCGATTGACACAGCGCTTCTCCCTTGCAGGTAAACACTCTAAAGTCAAAAAAGATGATGACTCGGAGAACTGACCAAACATTGTGGCATAGAATACCTCCCAAGAGGCATGACTTTTATTGGCTGTGACTGAAAAAGAAGTAATGTCGTGCAATCCTTATCACATCCTCTAGGTTACGCCATAACCCATCACTCTTAGCAGACATGATTGGGGCACTCAACTGGAGGAGTATCACCACTATCGGCACACTTTCTGCATCGCTTCCATTCTCATTTGGTGGCTCCTCCCTCCCAAGGCTGTCTGGCAAAAACTCTTCAATGCTTGACCTCTCATCGAGACGCTTTACTGAGGTAAGTGAGCTATAGCCTAGCTATTGGGTAAAAAAAAAATCGCAATCTGGGACTTCCTTGAGCGTTTCGCTAATCTTTGGAAACAATACTTGTCTCTCTTGCCTTTGTCTAATTCCCTCACTTACCTACTTTACACTTAGGACGATCAAATATACTCTCAGTCCGTGGTGTTGCGGGGTTTAGAAATTGCTCAGTTTGCCAGATATTCAGCAGGGTAGGACTATGACGTACTTGTGCACTGTTATAATTTACACAAAAGTGTATGGGCCATTAACAGCAATTGAACTTCCCCCCTTCCTCAACTCCTCTCAACTGATGAAAATAGGACTCAAAAGTCGCCCAGCGATATTGTTGAAGAACTCTTGGACACCCTCCCAATCGGAAAGTCTCTTGGAGAGTCTAGGTATATTCACTACTGGCTCTTTTTTTTTTTTTTTTTTTTTTTTTTTTTACATTTATTTATCGCTTAACATGAATGAGCTAGGGAGCCCAAACATATTTCAAACACTAGCGTAGACTTAACCAAGATCTTTTTTCTCTTTTTGTTGTCAATGATAGAACCATCTCCGCCGTTCGGTTCCCTATCCCAACCTCCTTCCCGCGGTTCTTCCAAGGCCTTACCGTGGATGGCTATCAGAGCACAGAGTATGTCATTTTTGCAGCTGAAAAGTACTCAAACTATTCTTTGACAATGGCATGTCACGAGCATGCAACTCGATCCTGAACATGCTCTTTTTTTTTTTTTTTTTTTTTTTAAGGCCATTGCCACCAAATCGCCGTAGTGATGGAACAAGCAAAGGTAAGACCCGAGCGAATTCTTTTTACGCAGTTCCAATATATGCGCGAGGAAAACAGCGTCTCATAATAACATTGGCATTGTCACCTTTTTTTTTTTTCATTTGTTTTACAGTTACCTCGGCGCCAACGCTCTCCAGACTTGCAGTGTCGTCATCAACCCGTTGGCAACTTGAGCACCTGTCTGACTCTGTTCGTAGAATTAACTGGCGGCTCATGCCTCAATTTGAGGGTGATGCCTCTGGAGGAGTGAGCAGTGATGAATTTGACGAGACCAAGGAAACCCTCCTGGAGCTGTACGATATCTACAACGAGTAGTTTTTCTTCATTAAAGTAGCTTGGCCTTAGACTCTGGTCCATCTCCTCCTACCATACTCTTTCGAGATTAATACTTTTAGCGATGTATCCCGCATAGCTCTGAAAGATGAAAGTAGAAGTCAAATTTTTAGATTTTTTGATATCGCTACAGGGTGACCAAGTCCCCAGTTCTAATGCGATGGATTGTTCTTTACTATTATAGCTCTCTATTTCTAGGCAATAGAGGTAACCTCTATCCTCCACGCATCTCGCGGACGACTTCTCTCTGTCGATCATAGTCCATCTCGCCATAACCAATTACCTCCATCGCAAACTTGCCCGTTCCTCCTGTCAGTGCTCGTAGGGCGGCATCGTAACCCAACATTGACGACAGGGGTACTTGAGCTCGAATAGACCTCCTATCGGCCATGGTTGCAATCCTGTCTCCACTCGACGCCAGAGACTGAGTGGAACCCGATGAAGGTGCATACGTTGGGTCAGGAGGCGCATAGATCTGGAACTCGCCCTCATCTTCAGTTACAGCCTGTGACCCATCCTCAGAGCTATGACCGTCCAAACTCAAAACACGACCCCTGCGTGTACCGCTGATGTCTCCAATCACTGTTCCAACATCCTTCTCGGCCACATCCACTCGAACATCCATCAGTGGCTCTAACAAAACAGAGTTGTTATCACTTTCTGCAGCCGAAAGGTTGCCTCCTAGTCGGATCGCTTCTGTGACCGCACCAGAGACACTAGCTGAGATGGCAGCCGGGGAAGAATCAGCTCCATAGAGATGCAAATCGGTCAGTCGAACCTTGAGAAGTGTTTGTGCAAATCCAAGTAGAGGTCCTCGGGATAGTGCTGCAAGGATGCCATTGCGAACCGCTGTTCGGAGGACGGGAATGGGCAAATCAGTTGTACCGGTTGGGACAACCACATCTTTTGGTATTTCCTTTACCGCTCTTCCATCTGAACCTTCTTCACTCTGGTCTCTCAAAGAAATGACAAACTCATTTCCATCATGCTCCTCATAATGATGGTATTGCTCTTCAGGCGTCTCGGTCACCTTGCCCCCCTTTCCATGATGCTTTGGATGGTTGCTTGGGCTATCTTTGGGTGAATCTTCTACTGGGACTGGCGGCTCCTGTTGATCCTCTTCTTGCACTTCCATTCGTTCGACCGAAACACCCACCTTGGCACGAGCTCTCTTTCCAAGGATCTCGCGATCGTACTCCCATGAAGGAACCTTGGACACAATACCTGCCCCACGCATGGTTTCCTTGAATGAGATTCTCATCCGACCCATCTCAGCCTTCACCTTAAAGTCATTCAACAATCTATCCTGAGCAACCTCGAGATGAAGCTCTCCCATCCCTCCGAGCAATGTCTGGCCAGTCTCTTCGTCAACACGCACACCCAAGGATGGGTCCTCTCGGATCAAAGCTTTGATCGCTTCCTCAACAGGCTTTTCATCTGAAGTCGACAGAGGCTCCACGCTGGCAAAGAAAACCGGTGAAGGAACCTTGATACCACTCAATGCCAAACCCTTTCGAGGATCATGCGCATCAAGCAGAGTATCCCCTGTCCTCGTGTCTTTCAGTCCCAGGACAACTCCGATATTGCCCTTTGAAATGTGTGGAATCTCTTCTACATCCATGGCATACATTTGAAGCAGCTTGTTGGCTCTTTCTTTGGAATGTGTCGTGCTGTTCCAGAGTTGTGCTCGCTCATTCAATTGCCCCGCATAGACGCGCACAAAGACCATAGATCCTCGTCGTGCATCGTGAATCACCTTGAACGCCAAGGCACATAACCGTTCTTTTGATCCTTCGTTTCCGATCTTTACTAGCTTTCCGTCCGCCATCCGACCTACAGCCGCAGGGCGTTCTTCGGGACAAGGTAAATAGTCGACCACAGAATCCATGAGGGGCTGGACGCCAATGTTCCTAAAACTGGCACCACAAAGGACCGGGACAATAGTCGAAGACAGAGTGAGTCGACGAATGGCCGCCTGCAGATCCTTGGCATCGATCGCCATATGATCCTCCAAAGTCAAAAACAGCTCAATGATGTGTTCGTCCAATGCAGACAACTGCTCCACAAGCGCCGTTCGGGCCTTAACCGCTTCCTGGTAGAGGGACTGGTCATGGTACGAAGCATCCAGGGGGACCTTTGTCAGTTTGGCGCCCTTGGTGTCGGAATCCCACCGCAAGACCTCCATGGTCAAAACGTCGACAACACCATTAAAAACTGCATCATTCGTGGATGCTGAGGATGTCGATAGCGACTCCATGACCGGGATCTGGACGACAACGGGACGGCAACCTAATCGAGTCCTCATCTCACGAACGGTTCGTCCGAATCCTGCTCCTGCTCTATCCATCTTATTGACAAAAGCTATCCGAGGAATCCCTTGTCGAGATGCCTGTTGCCAAACCGTTTCTGTTTGGGCTTCGACACCTGCCACTGCATCCAAGATTGTGACAGCACCGTCAAGAACACGGATAGAGCGTTCAACTTCGATCGTAAAGTCAACATGTCCCGGGGTATCGATCAGATTGACCCGGTGGTCGTTCCAACCAAAAGTAATGGCTGCTGAAGTGATGGTAATTCCACGTTCACGCTCTTGTTTCATGTAGTCCATGATAGTGTCTCCGCTGTCAACATCTGTGCGTTGGGCAATTAAACAATAGCAGGTCAGTACTTTGGACGAACTTGGCTTTGGACGCTCCAACAGCCGAGAATGAGAAAGGGCCCAATACCTCCGATCCGGCGAGTATAGCCTGCATAATGGAGCATTCGTTCCGTCGTAGTTGTCTTTCCGGCATCAATGTGTGCAATGATCCCAATATTCCTTGTCTTTTGGATGGCTATATCTGACTTGTGCGCTACGATCGACAGACCAAAGAAGCGTCTGTTACTACTTAGTGCCTTATTCCATTACCACTGAAGAAAAGGGATGAGCAAAAGTGGAGTGATTAGGGCTAGATCTCACATACCATGGGAGCTATACCAAAGTTCCGACTTGAAGGGCTGAAGGGTTCTCCCTCGGAGGGGGGAGGAAGGACAGGCCCAGAGCCGACTAGGAGGAAACCTGAGTTGGGTGCGCGTTCCAGAGCTGGAACCGAAAAAGGATCGAAATGCAGCTCCGTGTGGGAATTGCATTTTTATGACTTTCTTTCCCCTTCAGTTTGAGAATAATGCTTGAACTAGACTTGGCCTGGAATCCCGAAGAAGAGGAATCTGTAAAAAAAAAAAATCAAAATAAAAAAAGATGGCCCCTCGATGCTCTTCGGGTTCTTGTCGGTGAATGTTGATCATGATGTGAAAAAAAAGGAAATATCCGCAAAAGTTGCGCCACCAAAAATGGTGAATGAGTGACTGTCTCTTTCATCCATGGCGTTTGTATGTTTCGTGAAAGGAACACAACACTCTTTTCTTGCTTGCTTGTTTCCCTGCTCCCTGCTAGCCCCACCAAGTTTCTAGACTTGCTGACCTCCCTTCCCCCTCCCCCTTTCCCCGGATCTCCTCAGGGGTAAATCAAGAAAAAAGACACTACCGCCACCAAGTCTCTTTTTTTCCTTTTCGGTCTCGCTTAAATACAAAAAGAATGGGAGTCAAGAACTTGACTAGTTTATTGCGCAAGCTTGCTCCAGATTCTGTCCGCAAAAGGCATATTTCTGCCTACCAAGGCATAACTGTTGCCATCGATGTGAGCTGTTTTCTGAATCGGTATAGTACGTCCTCTCCTATTTACTATTTTTTTTTTTTTTTTTTGGTGGCGTCTTTCTTTTTTTTTTTTTTACTCGAACGCTGGATACAAGATTCACGCCGACTACTTACACTCTTGTTGCTCTGGTTTTCTGTCCTAGTCTATGGAGCTGACCCACACCCTGCGCGGGTCCAGCGTGGCATGTATAGACTTTGTCTCTTTATGCGGATGAACGGCATCAAACCTATCTTTGTTTTTGACGGGCCAGGCCGTATTGTCGAAAAGAAACGCGAAGGAGAAAAGCGAGAGGCTCTGAAGGAAAAAATCCAGAAATCCTTTAGACTGGAACGTCACCGGAAACAGCGACTTAATAGCCTCAAATCATCAGCGAAAATCATTGACCAGTTCACACCTGACCAAGTCTCGTCAATCCTGGAGAACATTGGACGCGGGAGGAGCGAGACTGCAGAAAAGGGGACCAAATCACTAGCAGACAGCTTAACGACCAAAACTAGTAGAGACACACTAACTGGAACCAACTCTGTGCCTGTGACCCATGGCACCCAGACAAGTCCCGATATTCTACTAGACCTGGAGATAGACTCTGCTCTAAAGATCCCAGCTAACTTGCAGCGTGATCTCCGGAATATTGTGGGTGGCGGTGAAGACTCTACACTGCTAACTGGCGATGTCAACGCCATGATCAATCGAATGGGATCCTTGAACGACTCAGAGTTGGCAATCCTAGGAAGCTACTCGATTAAGGACACTGTCATCTCATTGGAAGACTCGGCGCCTGTTTTGTTGGATGAAACCAAGGTTGGTCTTGAGGAGCATTTGAAAGCCTCTCAGCAATTTTACAGTCAAGCCTCGCCAACCTCCATGGTAACCATTCCTGTACAGACCGAAATATCAATCGATCACGGCGACCAGCTCCTGGATCCTAATGAAACATATCCTTCCTATACTGGTGAGGTCAAGGAAGTTTACTCCAAATCTGGCCCAATCGAACATTTGAATATTGCTCCAGCATCGACTTGGATGTTCACGGAATTAGATGACCAAGAGGATATGCACACTTCATCGCCGCTTTCGTCTTTGAAAAGTACAGGAAAGAGTGTCGAGACCATTCTCTCCCCCGATATGCTATCTCCGTCACTAGAGTATTCAGACATCCTCTCTTTTCCAGAAGAGCTGGAGAGCGATGATGCGGATGAAACCAAGGCGCAGGAGAGTGTGCGTCGTGCTTTTACGAGATTCCTTCAAACAATCGACAGCAGTTCTCATGACCTTACCACATCCGAGGCTGACTATACGCGCCGACAGCGGGAACTGAATGAGATGGAAAGTCACTTGATTCAAGAAATCAAAGACATATCCAAGGGATTAAAGAACAAGCCTTTTGGCCCAGAGTTGGAAAATGCTACAATTGAAGCAGAGCCAACGATGCAGGACATCCAAGCTGCGATCACGGACTCTTTCGAAACATTTTTGCCTCCACCTTCTGCACCATCAGCAACGCGATTACCCTCGGAACAAACACAGGATAATCCGCCTCCTGGTGGAGATAATCCCAAAAAGCTCAAAAAGACAGCACGTAAAGGATTGAAATCCAAGGTTGATGCCACTGCAGTTCCTTTGACCTCGACCCTTACGGAACCCAGTCTGCCCCCCGCAATAGCCTTTGACATCCCAGCCACTCCACTACTGGATATTGACTATCCTGGAACCCCACCCACAGTGGACAAAGCTTCAGTGTGGGATTCAGAGAGTACTAGGTCAGCCGTAAACACAATTCCCGTACTGCCAGAGTCGCTCGAAACCATTAGCGCCAAGTGGGAGGCAGAAAACGAAGTGATGAAGGAACAAGACTCTGTTGTTAATCACGATTTACCACAGGGTCTCAAACAGGAAGAGAGTCCAACCACTACACCACCTTCGGATTTGGAGTCTTTGGAAAATCCCGACATCAAGTCAATGATCAAAGGTGTCCTAAGCACCCACCAGTCTATCTTTATGTCATTAGAGCGCCGGACACTGCGTATCACATACGAACTAGGTCAGGCTTGTCGACAGCTGTTAGACGCAATGGGCCAACCCACGATCGAAGCCCAGGACGCCGAAGCGGAATCCGTTTGCGCTCAGTTAACCACCCTAGGGATTGCAGATGCCACCGTTAGCGAGGATACAGATACGGTGGTATTTGGCAACGGTTTGCTGTTGCGCGAAATGGATTCGACTGGAAAGAAGGATATTTTGGAAATTGATCCCATTGCGGCAAGAGAAGGCTTGAGACTGAATCGAGACGCGTTCAGGGACATGTGCATCCTCTGTGGAACCGATTTTTCAGATGTAAGGAAGTTGTCCATCTTGTCGTATTCAATCCTCAAATATATTGTCTCTAACATACTCTACTCTTTTCTCTCCGATAGACCATGGAAGGTATTGGCCCCATGCGAGCGGCTCAACTGATGCAATACTATGGCAGTATCGAGTCAATTATGGCCAACACAAAGTACAAACCACGTCCATTTTTTAATTATGACCAGGCAAGAACAGTCTTTGACCGCATCCCTAAAGTATCATTGGACCCTGAGCTGTACGAGTTGAAGGGAGAGAAACAGCCGTTACTCTTGGAACTCTTACTCAAGTATGATATCACACCCGAAGAAGTTCGCTTAGACCTCGTCAAAGATGCGCAATTGTCTATGACAGACTTGGAATCTACAGACTCTTTTGCAAGCAAGACACTGGATAGCTGGGGAGAGTCTGGGTATGGTGACCAGTCCTTGACAAGCGGGTTTGGGAACGATCCATTTGCGGGAGATCCCTGGTCAGGGAAAAGATAACTAGTCTTTCTATTCCCACGAGAGTAGCCATTTAAGGATAGCGATGGTGAAAGAACACCCAAAGAGGTGTGTGAACAAGAGGAAGGAAAGTTCGGTGGACGGAGATTCAAAAAAATGAACCACGTATACGAGATCGATGTTGTGAGAGCGTACCTCTTCCTCCATCCTCTCTCCTGGAGGTGGCCTGTCCGTATTGCGCAGGAACAGAGCCGCATAAAAAAGCACCCCTTCCCCCCCTCCCCCGAAAACGATTGATCTCCCCGACCTCTTTTCCATCCCCTGTTGTCGTGCTTTGCCTCACGATCTACTTGCACTCTGATCTCACCACAGAGAAACAAATAGGAAACACTCTCCCAAAAACATATATAAACTGCACTGGGAAAGCGCTCATTCTTCCTCCATCCCTTTTCCTTTACTCTCATCTCCGATCTCTTTTTTGTTCACACCATGAAGTTCTTTGAGGCAACCCACCGATTCGACCACTCCTGGGCACAGGTGACTGCTGGCAACTGGATGAAATACCCAAACGAGCAGTGCCCTCATGTCATTGCCGTCGATGTCCTCGACCGCCATGTCGATCCTGAAACCGGTATCCTTCGCACGGAACGACTTTTGACTTGCAATCAGAATGCTCCTGCTTGGATCTTGAAGGTAAATGAGACAGTCTTGGATCTTATGACTGGGCAGGTTCATTCATTGGTCTCCACAGAGAAAGAGAGAGAGAGACGAACAAGAGATCTCACCTTCATTCTATTTTGACCAATTGATCAAACTAGTTCCTTGGCGGTTCGACCATGTCTTATGTCCGTGAGATCAGCGAGTTGGATCCCAAGACAAAGACCCTAGTCTTGCAAACACAGAACCTTTCCATGTCCAACGTCTTGTCTATCAATGAGAAGGTTACCTATACCCCCAACCCTCAGGACGAGACCACTACGCTCTTCAAGCAGGAAGCCCAGATTGCTGCTGGACCCGCCCTGTCAAGGTTCTCATCTTATATTGAGGACTTTTGCTTGACCCGATTCCGAGATAATGCAGCCGTCGGTCGTGCAGGATTTGAGATGGTGCTTGAGAAGCTCAAGCTTGCTCGACTCGAGGCCACCTCGCAGCTGGAGAAGGCGACCGCACAGGCAACAGCATCGGCATCGGCTGCTGCTGCTGTCGCCGCCTCGGCCGCAACAGTCACTCTCTAAGTCCTCGGAAGATCGACACAGCTACCCTATCGCCACAAACGCATTTTTTTTCCTTTTTCATCTTTTTTTTTTTTTCTTGCATCATTATTCCGGCAAACCACGCTACGACATTGTCTCTCCTGAATAATCCGGCATTTTTTCAGGACCTCTTTTCTCCTTCGCAACGTCCAGGCAAGCCGGTGGTCTTTCCCACATCCTCGGTTCATCGGCGACACCTTCACCCCGGCCCCCCCCCTCGGACTTGTTATTTTTTTCCCGATTTTTTTTTTTTTTTTTTTTTTTTTTTTTTTCGACATGGCCACCCGATCGGAGTTTCTTTCACCCAAACGCCCAACTCAGAAACAGGCATCCCGATCAGCCAATTCACACACTCTCACATCCATGCTCCGACTTGCACATGCTCGGACTCGTAGGCTCTCTTCACCTTCCCCACACTCCCCCTCCTTCCCTATTACGACAACTCGACATCTACTGATGAACTTCTAGTTATCTCTCTCTCTCTCTCTCTTGTAACAGCTGTCCATTGTTTTATCCCATGGCAGTTGGTGGGAGACGAGAGAGAGAGGAGAGAGGGAGAGAGAGGGAGAAAAAAGATTTTTTTTTGTTTGCTCTCTCTCCCTCGGAAGACTCGGGACATCGCGGGACAGCCTATCGTTCATCTCCCTCGTGCTATCACATCGGACTCGCACAAATTTGGTTACAAGCGCACGCGAGGAGAAAGAAGGGAGGACTTCGAAAAATATCTCCCTTTCTCCCTCTCGCTCTCGCTCTCGCTCTCTCTCCTGCCTGTTCCATAGATACATTTTCATACACACGACCTCCTGTAGAGCAACATTCTGTCTGTGCTTTTTTCGTTGTTTCATTCCTTTTTTTTTTTTCTTTTCACGTAGAATTTGCATTGCTCCTCACATTCTCTTGTACAATAATCCTCCATTAAAGACTCGTATCTTACGCAAAAAAAAAAAAAAAAAAAAAAAGGGAGGATGTTAGACACGCTGAGTCCTTCCTTCGATAGACCCATTGGTTCCACCAACGCACACACATTCCTTGGTAGCTGTTAGCCAACGACGCACGCACACACACACACACACACACGCACGCACGCAGACCCTCTCTCCGCTTTCAGACTAGCCCATTTGTCCGAAATAAAAGAGTCACCCAAATAGTATTCTCAGCAGCCTTTCCCTATCCAAACCTCTAGAACTACAGTCGATTGCATGTGCCATCGCCATTTATTGCTGCTTTCCCGAAAGAATGTATATTGTTAGATGTATCGTTCCCCCTTCTCCTCCTAGTGTTGGATGAAGGTTCTGCAAGATAAAAAGTTTTGCTCGCGCACACATCGAAGGGGCTAGCATTGGTGTGCGAAAATGTAATGAAAATATACTACTTGTCCACCGACCAGATCTAGTAGTCTAGCTCGACTTTCAGTATGACAAGTTGCCTTTAAAGATCACACATTGTCGAATAGTGACTCATATCTACATAAACACGTTTAGGAACACTCAAAAGAGATGAGTTCAATGAGCCAGTCAACTGGTCAAGCGACTAGATGATGAGGGCGCTTGGGTAAGATCAAGGGTCAAGGAAGAAGGAACTGGTGGAAGATAAAGAGAGGGAGAGGAGGGGTCAGGAGTGCCTTACACCAAAGGCGTCATGCTACCATTGGGTTGCCGAGAGCTCTACGATGACATGTACAAACGAATAGCAGCATAAAAGCCCTATCATGCTTCTGAAAAGGAGGTGCATCGATTAATAAAGTAAACCGGGAGGACGATGGAAAAAAGGGGAAAAGGAGGGCAGGAAGGAAGGAACAGATGTTGAAGGCGATTGTTTCCATTCCTTGCATTGTGTATTGCCTACCAGCGAAGCAGAACGTCTGCCCCTTTCAGGGTAGACGCACGCACACACACACAAGGCACATATTTCAAGGTATTTGTTCCTTCTCTGAGTGCTCTTTTACCTCTCTGTTTCGTATTCTTTCCAAATTTCCAATCCCATAGTTTAGGGAAGATGGGCCCTGAGCTCGCTCCCAGCTGGATCCATGACTATATCCTCCCCTCCAGTCCCGAGGGTAAGAACACGCAAAAGCGAACTTTCCTATTGCGCTTCGCAATAGTCTACGGAATACTCTTTAAGCACGACTTCATATGCGCATACAACAGAGTGTGTTGTAAACTTATATGGCGCCTTTTTCAGAAGAAGGTGAAGGGTAGTCACTCCTCTCAAAGGGATTGCTATCTAAAAAGTACAGCAGCTGTGAGGAAGATGCGAGAGAGGTTCCGTTTTTTTTTTCTCAGGTGCGGGCTTGAAGCAATTGCGATAGCAGGGACTCGACAAGAGTCGCATTAGCATTGACCATGTTTCTGCATTCTCTTCTTTTTGAGTGTAGAACAGTCCACAATTCGGTCGACGGAGAGCAAGTCGCAAGATACTTGACACTTGTTTGACTAGAGTGGTCTAGTATCTCTGCTCCCGCGAACTGGTACCATTGTTCTTGACTAAAAGGCTCGGATAATGCTACGTCTGCGTATTAGCGATTGGGCACCCACCCACCCCCCGAAACTTGCGTCTTTTATTTTATACTCTTCATATTACCATTCCGTAGGTTATGCGGATAAAATGATGTGCCAACTCTATTTCTTGTGCCTACCACTCGTTTCTCCTGATTACGACTACACTTGTTGTTCTTATCAAGCTTGAGTACCATTCGCCAAAGAGCTCTGTGAGTATCATACTCCTTGCTTCCCTCGTGGGTAGATGCCTAATATCTGGTGACTTGGACTGAAAGCTATCAACAGTACCAAATGCTGGAAAAGAATATGACACAAGGCGTTTCGAGCCAAGCGGCTCCGAGATGCGGCTCTAAAAAAACATGGGCCATGGTCGCCTTGTAAGCACACAAATCTTACTCCGTCTCCAAGGAAACTCGCAGGCTCTTATGGATAGACAAGAGACAATAGGCATCGGCTACTAGGCAAAGTTGGTGGGGGCTGCGCCATGAAAGCCTTGGTCAGAGAGGCGAAATTGTTCACCACAGCATGCAACACAAATGGCTGGCCTAGCATCACTGGCTGCAGAGCGTCCATGGAAGAGTCATTTGGGGCTCTGCCTTCGGGTATAAAATCGGATGAAGAGATCGGTACACCTAGAAGAGATACCATTCATGTCCCAAGGGCTCTCGTGAATTATCTCGTAGATGCCCTGTCAAAATAAAGACTGAATAAAGAGCGGGGAACCTTATCGGTCGCAAACGGATGGAGTGGAGAGCAAGTGGGTGGTGTGGGTCGGGTGTGATGGGTGGTCAATTTGGAAGTAGCCCTGCTCTCATATCCAGGAGGAACAAGATAAATGGAGATGATGAACAAGTTGCGGATTGATTTGAAATGAATGAAACGATCATGTTGACCATTCACCGCCATTCGACTCCCCTTGAACTCCTGCCTCGCTTACCCAGCTGTGCTGTCTCCTCTTTTCGACCGTCCCTGAACAATGTCGTCGCCCTGCCTGAACTAGCCGAAATCATTGCCTTTTACTTGTCTCGGTCCGACTATGTCTCGCTCGTGCGTTGTTCCCGTACCTGGCACACAATTTGGACGCCTTACCTTTACAACTGTTTGGACTATCCGCAATTCCAAAATGATGACCCGGACAATGTCTACTATCGTGCCCTGGTCAGCTACGGGCATCTTGTCCGTACCCTGGAGATCACCCGGAGCAGCTACACCCTGCCGCTGATCCAGTTGCTTCCAAATTTGACCACACTGGCGCTCGACTGTGCAAGGCTGGACGAACACCAACTCAAGGCCATTCTTGGTTTGGTTCCCAGGTTAAAGATCCTACGCTGCCTGATAATGACTCACTCTCATCTAAGTATTGCCCTTGCGGCATCACTGAAATATCTCGAGAAACTTGAGTGGCACTATTACACCGCCACAGATGCAGGGTTGAAAGGCGAGGTTGACCTGGGTGACCTCCTTCTTGTGTTTCGATCATGCCCACGACTGGGCTGGCTCTCCCTTGCCCATGTCCTCCTCATGGCCACACCAGAAATCATTACAGACTCGGCTTGCACTCTTGACCATGATCAAGATGTTGATTGTACAAATTTGACGCTTTCGAGAATGGATTGGACCTCAGTATACGTTTCCATGCTATCGAGTGGAGGTCCCCATCCATTGATCCAGAGACTGTTCAAGCAAATGCTGAGCCTAACGACCTTTCGAGTCCAAGGTCGCTCCAACCTGACTCCTCTTGACTGGAGCTATATCTTTAGGAACAAGAATGACATGGAGCACCTTTGCTTAATTTCTTCAACAGTGGATACGTTTGTCCGAGAGGCTCTCGAGGGTGTGGCATCTTCGCAGACAAGATTACGGAGCTTGAAACTCGGAGGTGGAGCATTCGGAACAAAAGCGCCCTTGAAAGAGATCCTCCACAGAAACCAAGGACTAGAGTGGCTCAGTGCTCATGCCTGTGACCTTGGAGACCAGGCTCTTCAAGGCCTGCTTCGCCACCAATCCATCAGCAATAGTACGCTCCGACTTCTTGATCTCCAAAACTGTATCGATGTGACCAGCCGTGGAGCTGCCATCGTGCTCGAGACCTGTCAGGCGCTGTTCTCGCTCGATCTTCGAGGTACTCTCGCAGGGAAATTGGATCTATTCAAAGGAGATCGGCCTTGGGTCTGTTCAAAGAGTCTCAGGGAACTTTACATGGACATCCAGCCTCGGGGCTGTTTGCTTCCTATGGGCCATGAATGGGATAGGAGCCAAGGAAGTATTGACCCCGAGCCGTATACACCAGAAGAGGAGAATCACATCAAGAATAGGATCCATGGATTTACCTCCTTAAAGGTGCTCTTTCTACGAGGACACGCCATGTCATTCACACTCGTGGATGGGATTGCAACCATGACCAGCTTGCAGTGTGTAGATCTGAGGATTCCAGAACAGTATGCGTCAAGTCACTGGTTTGTGGATGGATACCAGAGGACTCGACTCCAGGCTGTCTCAGGAGTCGCGCAGACACTTTTCCCAAAATGGAGGCATGAGGCGACGTGGAGGTGTCTATCGCCTCATAGGTACTATTACTCAATTCATGCCAAACGAAATCCACACAGTGTTTGAGGAGTGAGGAAGCCTTCAGGGGCCACCACCAAATGCAGTCTCAATAAAAAGGAGGATACTCCAGCTCATTGCTCATCCAGCCATGAGCCATTCTTGATGGCTACATTTCCATTCATCATCCCACGCAAGCCATGTCGATCCATAGAATCTCGCCAACTGACTTTTTTGCTCTTCCTGAGCTTGCTGAGGCTATTGCTGTCTATCTCCCTCTTAGGACCTGCGGAGCGATGGTCCGCACCTGCCGAGCCTGGAGGCTTATCTGGGCGCCTTACTTGTACGAGACCATTGACTTTTGTAAAGTCAGATACCCAGCCCACTGCGGGTCGATGCTGGGTACCTTCGGCCATCATATCAAGACCATTAATTTTCGGTATCTTCGACCATCTCTTGAATTCTTTCTTGTCGTCCCGAACCTTACCTCACTCGTTCTCCAAACCCCACCTCGTCAGAAGCTCGACTTCCTGTCATGGCTTGAGGCTCTTCCCCGACTCAAGACTTTGGTATGCGTCTCTGTCGAACAGGATGCTTCATTTTCATCAGTGGCCTCGCTGGTCGAGCTGGAGCAACTCCGGTGGAGCTACACTAAAAGCCTTAGGTCTAAATCTGTCCAAGCAAGGATACCAATCTCAGAACTCTTATTTCTACTCAAGAGCTGTCGTCGCTTAAAAGAACTCCACCTTGGCAATGCCTGTGTAATTCAAGACGTTTGGGATGTAGAAAGCACCGCCAACGTTGAGGACATAAGCAACAATTCTTGGACAAACCCCATACTGGAAAAGTTGAGTTTTCAAAATATCCAATTTCCTTCTCTCAGTACAACAACAAGGCATAGTCCATTACTCTCAGAGGTTTTTGATCGGACCCCAAACCTGTCAACACTAATATTGGAGGGAAAATCAGAACAATCGCAAACACCTTCTTGGGTCTCCATACTCGAACAAACAGCATCACGACTTAAACATTTAATCTTTAACCCGCCTAAAGACGAGGAACGCTCACAATCAGTCTTAGTCCTGAGGACCATTAGCAACTCATTTTCCAATCTCGAGACGTTAGAGATCCGACTCGGTGCCCACTACAGTGAAGGTTTAATCCAAGAGATCTTGATAAAAAATCCAGGATTACAAAGAGTCGCCATTTACGGGACGCCACTCTCTAGACCATCCCCAGTCCCATTATTTGGAGACACTGCGCTCTGTTTGTTCATCAGTACACCATTGCGGCTTCGGTCAAAATTCAATTACACCCTGAGGTTATTAAGTCTTAGTGGCTGTGTCTTGATTACAAGTCGCGGTGCGAGAGCGGTCCTTGAGACTTGTGCAGTGTTGGAGTCTCTGGATCTCCGGGGGACATCCGCCAACAGTCTCGCAACATTTGGAGGAGATGAGCCTTGGGCATGTCAGGAAACACTTCGCTCCTTGTTAGTGGAACTTCAGTCAAGGTCTGAAAGTTATTTATTCCGCCATTTTACATTGAGGGGATTCCGTCGGAGTTCAGAACCACCAGTAGAATTTTCCTCTGAGGAAGAGGAGACGATTTGGTCAAGAATATCTGCCTGTGAGGCTCTTCAACAACTTACATTGTCTGGTTCATCAACGACAATGTCTCTTCTCGAGTCTGGTCCGTTGCCACATAGACTTCAGGAAGTTGACTTGTACATTACAATACCAGGCTCGAGCGAGACGAGAAACACCAACTTTATGAAGCCGGTTTCGGTGGAAGAAAGGATCAATGCAGTCTTTCGAGATTGGGAGAATCTCAAAGTTTTACCCTGGAAACCAACAGATCGTGGCGAACAACTTGTACATGTCAAAGGGTCTCGCTGGTGAATATATCAAGTAGTGAAGAGCATTGAGAGGAGAGCTAGGGGTTGGTAGAGCCCCACTCGGCCTTTGTTATAACCCTTACCCTTCTGGGGTCAGTACCACAAATGTATAGTCAATAAAAAAAAAAAAAAAAAAAAAAAAAGGCACCGACATCAACGACATTTCATCACAAAGTACAAGTGCAAGTATTCTCAAAGTTCCACCGCTTGTTAAGCAAGATGGGTCCCAACTTCTTCGAAGATGGTTTATGGCTGATTCTCTGAATGTGCGGTAAAGGGTGGTGAGAAGGCGAATCTCATGGAGAATAGTTAAAAAGTCAAAACAATAGGAACCTAATTGTAGAGAACTCTAGAAGTAGACCCGAACCATTAAACCACTTCTAACATAAACACCCACTCGACTTGTTGCAGAGATCGATCTTCTGGCCCTTTTTTTTCGAGGGGTGCTTAAAACTCATCTAAAGTAAAGACAATTTCTCTCTCTCTCTCTCTCTCTCTCTCTCTCTCTCTCTCTCTCTCTCTCTCTCTCTGTTTCTTGATGTTGACTCCAATGATCAGAGCATTGATTCAGCATGAATATCTGCCTGTCTTGTCGTGTAAAAAAAACAGCTCATTTGTTTTGTCCAGAGACTTCAACTAATTTACCATCCGAAAGTAGCCTCCCTCCCCCCGCCTTTGTTTCTTTTTTCTTTTGGACCTTGAAGACACGATTATCTACAAAAACAATAGGAACTTAAAACTGGCAGCCAAGGAGATGTGTAAAGGAGGACTATGGCATGACTTCAGACAGTATTTTTACTCTGAAGGCGGGCTGCTTAGGTCTAGTATAAATAACATAGACTGACCGCATCTCACTGAACCTTCGCTTGCCTCGAGTTTTCCACTTTTTCTCCGCGTGGATGTCTACTCTCTCACTTCTGTGCTTACTGTGGTCCAAAGTGAACAACTCTTACGCCCATATACAGAGCAGCACCATGCAAAAGGATAGCGTACGCGACATGTGGTTACCTTTTAATCGGTCCGAGACCTTCTTCACCACGAAGCCTTTAAAAATTTCATTCGTTTACACTTTTATTTCGAATCGCTGCGGAAAGGGTAGTGAAGGACGCTACATTTTAAAGAAGTCGCTTCTAAAGACCTTTGGGCGACTGCTCGATTGATCTGTTTGCAGAAGATATCTTAACCCAAATAGGCCGGGAAGGTCTCAATGGAAATGACACGGTTACTGAGGTAGAGTGTCACCTCAGTTGGGATCCAAGAGTTGCTGTCGGACTTTTCGGCCTTCTGGATCAACTGTTCATAGTGCCACTTGGCATCGTCAAGACTGAGTCTCTCACGCGACTCGACATCACGGATGTAGCTTCGGAACCTGCGACCGTCAATCTCGAAAACTGCCTCATAACCACCAGCCTTCTCTTGGAGCACGTCCGTCAAGGTCTTGATGCCGTAGGGAAGTCTGACGTATCCAACCATTGTGAAGTAGTGCTTTTTTGCTTGTAGAAAATGAAAGGCTTGGCTCGGGAGAAGAGAAGTTGAAGGGGAACTGAGGGATTCCAACGACGGCCCCTCTAGTCTTTTATAGCTGAAATCCTCTCTCACTCTTTTTGCAAATCCTCTGTATTCAGTCGATATCTCTGGGTTGCATGATTCGCTTTGTCGATTGCCATCTGCTTTAGGTTGGATCTGAGCCTACGTCTGCTTACAAAAAATAGTCAGGAAGGAGAAATTTCCAAGGACATTCGCCATACTGGGTTTGCCTCGCATAATCTCACGCCCCTAGCCATTTGTCTCACTTCATGCGCAAATGCTAGGCCACAGCTACAACCACACCTTTGCGCCCTGACCAAAAGTCAAAAAAAAAAAAAAAACAAAAGATCATCAGGGTAGACAAATTTTACAAAAAAAAAACACATATTACAGCGGACAAGGATGTCTCCCAACCAAATTTTGCCACGATGCGTACTACAGCTCGTTGGCCCTGAGACTTCCCTCGGTGGGCGTCGCTCTTGTTGTGTGTAGCCCTTCTTCTATACCCTACCCCGTCCCAAAGACCTCCATTCCAAAACCCTCTGTCATTTTCAACAGCAAGAGACGCCATATCCACCGAAAAGTAGGATCTTGAGATGCTGCTCTCCATTGATATGCCTTGAGGGCATGCTGGCCAAAATAGTCGCTTGGTAATCTGCCAGCGAGAGTAGCCATGTCGACTGAGACAATCCCGAGTTACCTTGGACAATTCAGGTGGTCAATTGGACAGACAACAAATCGCGAGCAACTAGGATAGTATTCATATCTGTTGGGCCGGGCAAGTATTTACTAACTGCACAAAGGCACAGGGCAAACCACATTCACCCTAAACAATATTCGCACAATAGACTCAAGAGAGGGTAGAACTGTAACACAGAAAAGAACCAATAGTCATTTGATGTTGACAGGAATTTATTATCACACAAGAGTGAAGTCTGGGAGTGTCCTTTTTTGGCTGAGAAGGACTCCTCTGTGAGTTGACTGTCTCTTCTATTCAGAGGTGAAGGCTCCACCAAGGAAACGATGGAGGGATGGCATAGTGGGATGACCATAAACTCTCGGTGAAAAGATTTTATGTGACAGAGTCACAACTTCATTTGCCAAATGGAAGGGTGGGCTGCAGCGAAAAAAAGACAGCAGACAGCAGAAGGCATGTATCAAACTTGTTTGTTTGGCTGGACTGTTGACTGTTGATTGGAACCACACTGCACAAGGCAGACAATCGAACCACATCCCGTATTTCTTTGCAAAGATGTTATGCAGCCACAAGCCACGGTTCAAGCTGCGCACTGACCTCCGAATGAACTACAGCAAAAAATTTTTTTTTTGCTGAAAAACATAAGAAGTTCAGCAAAAAAAATTGAGTTGAAAAATATAAGCGGGGTAATCTAAAATGTTTGGTGGAAATAAGTGCTCTCATCCCATGCTTTCCCCCCCCCTCGGATTGCTGAAAATGCTGAAAATGCTGAAAATGCTGAAAATCTACTGCAGAAAAGAGTCTTTATTATTACCCCTATCTACCATCTTTTCAAAATCATATCGAAAGAGTAGTTCTTTCAGCTCTTCTCGTAGTGCTTTATCCACGCAGCGTTTATCTCTCACCGCCTCGAGTCCCTTAAAGATACTGTCCCATTTCTCTGGGGTTGTATTGACGCTTGAGATCGCCTCACGTTCGGGGGTAATATTTCTCATTAAAGTGATCTTGGCCTCTTCGATGGCCAGCTCTTGTTCTGTGGGTTGGTAGTGGCCATTTCCGATAACCTCGCCTTTGACTTTTGCTACAATCTGTTCAAAAAATGCCTTCTCTAATTTCTCCAGTTTAATATTAACTTGAGGCTCCACTGGACGATGGGCCTCTTCTCCTTCAGAGATAGGCCACTGACGAAGCCTCTTCTTCAATGCATCAGAGATGGTAGGCGTCTTCGCCCAGCAATGCCGGACAGTTGTTGGTTTGATGTGGGTCCACGCATAGGGAATCAACGTCCATGCCTCGCCACTTGAAGGATTTTTCTTTTTTTCGACCATGCGGGCAATGGATGTACGGCGGGTAAGAGACTTCAGGTAAAAGTGCTTGAAGACAGCAATGATCCCTTGATCAAGCGGCTGTGTAATAGCAGTAGAGTTGGGAGGGAGTCGTTCGACTCTAAGATGAGTCCAATTCCTTCCCTCGTACCAATTGACTTCTCCATCTTTATGTTGAGGTGCCGAGTCCATAAGCAGGAGAGTGCTTTTTGTTAGTTGGCTATCAAACTTATCGAGCCATTTTATGAAGGTAGGACTTGTCATCCATCCGCTATCTGTCTTGTGCACCGCCATCGGTACTCGTTCGTCGTGAATGATATTCCTAGCAATGTGCTTTGCTACTCGGTGGTGTTAGCAATTGTTTTAAGACCCAACAATTTGAACTATTGCGCACATATTGGCCGGTATGACTTACAAAAATGATGAGCGGTTGCAGTGAATCCATCTCTTTCTGCTTTAATAGCGACGAGCCCGTTGCGTTAACACAAAACATGGCAGTTACCCTCGAGTTCCTTGCTGGTTTGCTACCAGCTTTAAACTCGGGTGTCGTGAGACCGCGTGACAAGCTCTGTCAGATGGAACCCGCACTCGTCGCAATTGTAGATGTCTTCTGGGTCATATTGGTCACAGATATCTCGAAGCTCTTGAAGCCGAGGCTGGATTGCAGGAACGTCTACGGAGCCTGCTTGACCATGGAGTTGGACGTATGCAACATCGTATTTCTCTTTGAAAGCCGTGAAAAAAAAGAACTGGATAGCGATTTGGTATTTTTCAGTGTTTGGTGGCCATCTTCTCGCAAAATAATTAGAAACAGGTTGCCGGCATCCTTTAAAGACGTTCCGTTGACGGGTAGATTTTGTTTGCGTTGGCAGATGAGCCATTCGTAAAGAGACTCCATTAGTAGTTCATCTTTTGATTTGACCACATTGAGTGCGCCTGAAGGGGGAGACGGCGCGAGGCTTCGGATATCTCTTTGTGGTTTCTCAACCAAACAGAAAACGTCGTCTGTTTAATGTTGTAAAGCTTGCAAAAGGTTTCTTGACTCCAGGCCCGCAAAGTTTTAGGATCCTCAGAGGCACGCCTGTTGTGGGCCAGGAACTGGGCCACCAAAGCAGTTTTTTCCTCGAGCGAATATCTAACCTTGGAGGAGGCGTGCGTTGCAGCGGGTACTATGATATCCTGGAGTTGTCGGTTCTTCTTTGCATCTTCAATCTGCCAAGCAACCAGCTGAGCTCGTCGTTCTTGGAATACACTGAGGTCTGCTTGTGAGAGCTCTTTCTCGCTGACAGGCGCAAGCGCGCGAGCTCGCTTAGTACTGTAAGATTCGGTCTGCTGTTTTTTGGTCATCTGGTAGCAGATGAGGGTGAGGGTGATGAAGACTGTTGGAATGCAATGACAATGAGGGAGGGGATGAGAGCACTTATTTCCACCAAACATTTTAGATTACCCCGCTTATATTTTTCAACTCAATTTTTTTTGCTGAACTTCTTATGTTTTTCAGCAAAAAAAAAAATTTTTGCTGTACAGAGAGACGAGGAAAACTACGCATCTTGGACTGACGGATTGTAGGGGTGAAAATTATTCATCCCAGATCGGATGAAAATTATGAATCGTAGTGCTGATGTGCTCGTCAAGTCTAGACGACTTGATATCTAGATTCGATGTAAGCCACGGGAGGTTGGTGGCACGCGCCGTTCCTGCCTTTTTTTAATCTACGAAAATAGCCTTGTCTTTATCACGTTGACTTACCTGATCCCTGACTGGGCCCGGTCCACAACGATGCTGGTGATGTGGCGTAGTAAATGGAGAATCGTCCATTAGGTCGCATCTCCCTCCTCCTCCTCCTCCTCCTCCTCTTCTTTCCCTAAAAAGTAAAGAACCTCGTCTCCTCGAGACCAGAGTGTTTTCCTCAATAGATTTCCGTATCAGGTATGTGTATGGACGAGTGCTGCGAGAAGGGACGATGAACAAGGATTTTAGATCGCCGTCCTCCGCAACTGATCCAGTATTCAGGTTTTATTACAAGCTCAAAATGCATGGACTATGTGGGCCTGTCCCAGAGATGAACCTGTCGGCTTTGCCTATTTCTCATTCTATGCATAGGTCTGTATCTTTTATATCTTCTGTAACCCGTATTCCGTCCCTCCTGCCTTCATTGGACCCCTCTTTGCCGAGGACTACAGACCTCCCCCACCTACAATCTCCAAACAAAGTTAGTGATCTTGCCAGATGTAGGGAGCGTGAAACTAAAGGGGCGATATGCAGATATCAATAGAGACTAGGTCTTCTCAGGAGTTACGTCGCAGTGTGTTGTATTATCACAACATTTTTCTCGACTAAGTCGATAAATAGGAGCTTAAACAGAAACAGAGGGGACGTTTATAGGTCGTCTGCAGACAGGACCACTTTTACTCCCCCGACTGACCTAGAAGAACCAGTGTAAATACTGACTCTTGCCCTTGAAAAAAAAAAAAAAAAAAAAAAAAACACACATTCTATCTCACCGATTCTAAACTTCTACTGTTTACGTGACAGTCAGGCAATCCACCTAAATTCGTACATCTGACATTTTTTCTTAACTTGATGTTATCCAACCATTTCCCTTTTCCCAATTCTAATCTCCCTTTCTCCCTCTGTGTATATCACCCCTTTAGTTTCACGCTCCCTAAATCTGATAAGATCACTAACTTTGTTTGGAAATTGTAGGTGGGGGGGGAGGGAGAGGTCTATAGTCCTCGGCAAAGAGGGGTCCAATGAAGGCAGGAGGGACGGAATACGGGTTACAGAAGATATAAAAGATACAGACCTATGCATAGAATGAGAAATAGGCAAAGCCGACAGGTTCATCTCTGGGACAGGCCCACATAGTCCATGCATTTTGAGCTTGTAATAAAACCTGAATACTGGATCAGTTGCGGAGGACGGCGATCTAAAATCCTTGTTCATCGTCCCTTCTCGCAGCACTCGTCCATACACATACCTGATACGGAAATCTATTGAGGAAAACACTCTGGTCTCGAGGAGACGAGGTTCTTTACTCTACACTAAGCTTGTAGTATCTCTCAATATGTTGATTCTCCTGTCACTCTGTTCATCCCCTTCTCACTCACGGCCATCTCTCCTCTCTCCTCTCTCTTCTCTCCTCTCTTCCCGGGTCAATAGCACTGACCACTCGCTCTTGATCAAAACGCAGCGCTACGATGAGCGCTTAACCACCACATGTTAGTTGTTCGCTGCAGCATAGTACATAAGTAGGAAAACTTCGAATCAATATCTATCCTATAACGTTCAATCCCTCATGCATAGCCCTAGGCGGGCCAAGACTTACAAGGTAAGAGTGGGGACAGAATCGACTCAAACTGGTGTGCGAGGGGGCGAAAGGAAGCTTGGTATGATTTCTCCTAGACTAGAGGAACAACGATAAGGATTCATATCAATAATAGGATTTTGTGGCCTTATCTATTGCAGACGGATCTGGGATAGGTCAGCGTAATCCATGCACTGCAGCCAGGAAAACTTGACCAAATGGTGTCGAGTGACACACATTTGAGAGTCTTTCTCGTCGCTACTTCATAACTGAGCCTTGCATCTACCATCAGAGTCGTCGTTACTCAAACCCGGGAATTTCCTGCCTCGCACAGTAATCGAGGAAGAGAAAGAGTTGGCTCTTTCAGGTCGATTTATCTACAGTGAACTGGTGTTGGACAAGGGAGCAATGAAATGAAGGAGCGATCAAGGTCGAAATCCATATACGACCGGTACCTTATGTCAGAGGCACGAAGTCTGAAAAGAAGAAAGAAAGCTGTCGAGCAAGGGCTCAACGGTCTACTTTTATTTATTTTCACCTAAGAGTGGCGCTAAGTAGGCCCCACCTTATCTACTACACCAAACTGCACTTGATCCTTTTTTATGTTCCCTTCCTCTCCAACTCTGTGGAATATTTCACGTACTTGATCTCCATGTGTCCCCTCACATCTCTCCCTTGGTCCCTTCTTGCATCTTCTCACCATTCTCCCCGTTCCCTTTCTTTGCACCCCCTCTCTACTCTCCTTGATCCCTTTATTGCACGAGCTAGGGAGGACGGGAGTGCCCTATAAAGGGAGGGGGAGGGGATCCCTTTGTAGATAGAACCCCAAAAGTAGACACTAGTTTAATAAACCACTTCCAGCCTAGACACTCACTTGACTTGTTGCAATCCCTTTATAGTCTACTATTAATTCCACACTCCATCCTTTTTCTACAGTGTGGACGTCAACTCGACGTAGGAAAAATTGAAAAGAGCTGGTATCAAAAGCCATTTACTGCTCCCTGTCCCATTGCTCTACTCCCTCTGCATTACCATCACCCTGTAGCTGCTCTCCCTAGACCCTTTCGCTGTCCTCCATATGCCCTCCCTCCCCGCCCTACACAGTCCATTAACTTGACGCTAAACTAACACTCCCTCCTTCCGCCTGAAGCAGATATCCCTCCATGTCGCACTTACCAAATCCATAGCCGTAACTCTCAATAAACAGGAAAATGGCTCTCTATAGAACAAACTACATACAAGCCAGAAATACTCTACCCTTTTAGCAACTCATGAACATGTGCAGTCTACTAGCGGAGATGATATGAATTCTCCTGTAGGGAGGATAGAAAGAGCCAATATCGAAGGATCAAAAAAGCAACGTTGCTATGAACACTTGGCTGCCAAGTTCATTTCTGCATGGAAAATGGAGGAAAGATGAGGTGCTATGGCTTGAGCTTAACTCCAGGGTCTGATTTAGTGCTCTCGAGTCCCCTTGTAGGGATAGTGGTTCCAAGAAAGAGAATGACAGAAAGAGAGGAGAGAGCAAGAGGCGGATTAATGATTGAGCAATATTAGATCTTCCAGAGCCCTCTCTTTCTTGGTGGTGAGCTTAAAAAAAATAACAACAACAACCACTACTACTAAAACCAACACTACCACCACCACTACTACTACTACTACAATAAAAATTGCTGACGTTGGTCCTACATTGAGGGAGCACCACTTCCTGAGAATCTTTGTAAGCACAAGTCAGTGCAAGATTGGGATAATAAGAGCAGTAAAATTTTGGTCAGGGACAGGGACCTCTGCGAGCCAACACACGCGCACAAAAGATCGACCCAGAGCCCAAAGAGGGGTTGGAGAGTAGAGAGAGGGGAAGAAAAGGTGAACACAGGGCTCTCGAAAACAGGGTATGGTCGGGATAGTGGCTTTTTGTTTGGTAGCCTTGTCGAGATGGCTCAGGGAAGGGGCGTCGAGTGTTTGAACAAGGGAACTCCCTTCCCTCCCTCCCTTTCCCTCCCTCCCCTCCTTCCCTCACACTGTACTGTTTTTTTTTTTTTTTTTTTTTTTGGCCCTGGACACCCCAAGATTTTTTTCAGTCTCTCTTTCGCCAAGGATCCAATGGATGAGGAAGATGGAAGACGAGTTCGATTTTACTTTTCGAAGTGCATGTGCTTGTATTGCATAGGCTCGTCGCGTCCATAAAAAAAAAAACAAGCGCTTTTGTGTCTTGCGACCTAGGGTGTCCTAACTCTGTTAAGCACTGTCCAACTCCAGAAGGAATGCGTACAATGCCTATTATGGGAGAGAAACGCAAGACGGTTTGAGAACGGATGTGCAGCGATCAAACAAAGATGGCTGCGGATAAGAAGCAGGGATGAAAGAAAAGAGGGAAGAGGCGTGTTTGTGTTTGTGTGTGTGCGGTGCATGTGCTTTTTTTTAAAAAAAACAACTAAGCCTAGGTTCGTCGCATGATGAGAGTTGCCTTGAGTAGGCTTTTGTTTTATTTTTGTTTTTTTTCTAGTGTTGACGGGCGTAGGTCCTGGAATGCCCTAAAGCCTACCATTTCTTGCTCTGAAGTCAGTCTCCCTCTCACGCTCTTTTTTTTTCCATGTTTATCAACTATTCAATATATTCTATCCCTATGCCTGTACCTATTGTTGTTTGTTTACGCTTGTGTACGCTTTGTTCCGGCCCTTTTGTCAGCAAGCGATTTGTCGATCGTAGAGCAAGTTGATTTGTTTTGGCTAATGTTTATTTTTTTTTATTGGGTTTTTTTTTGTTCTTTCCTTTTTGTAAAAGATCCAAAGTCGAAAGCTGCGACAAGGTCAAAAGAGATTCCAGCAAAGCTGTGGGAGGAAGAAGAAGAAGAATGAAAAAAAAAAAAAGACCGTGGTTTTGGAACATCCCCTTCCCGCAAAAAAAAAAAGAGGAAAGGTCAGGACTCCACTTAAAAGTCTAGTAGGAGGAATGAGGGGAAGTGAACGGGAGGTCGAAATGAAACTCCTGGAAGTCCTAGACAATGGACCAGAACCTGGTTCCTTACCTTCTCCCTCCTCCTTCCCCAGACACCCCGCCAGCTTCAGTAGGTGTCTCAGGACAGAAATCATGACGGACGTTCCTAATCAAGCCACAGTGAGTGAAACGCCCACTTTCCCACGGGTGTCTAGCGGAGTCTCAGACCAGAAGCAAGTACCAGTTATTCCAAAGAGTAGGCTAGCATTGGAAGGTATTATCGTTGAGGTTGTTCGTTTCACTTCACTGCGAACGGGTATCTGGCAAAAGGGGGGCATCAGACGAGCACTCACAGAGTGGGTGTCTGCAAGTAACGACTCAACCCACCTGCGCAGGGAGTGGAGAGGCAAGAGAGCGAGAGTAACATTCCTGGGCCGCATTTTGGCAAGGCTAAAAGACATTTTACCTTCACCAGTTATGCTCCGACGGGTCAAATGCAAGAACGAGAATGGAGAAGAGTGAGAAAGAGTAGAGTGGAGATGAGTGAGTCCATGGACTCATGGTCAAGTTAGGGCTTTGCTGCAATGGGCTCATTGGCATAGCCGTCTATTTCTGCCAGCTCATCGCAAGGTACATTTTCTTGGTAACTTTCTCTCGGGAGAGCGGACCTTAGATCAGAAGCACAAGATGAGAGAGGTCGGCATGGTATGGAAAGTTTGTTGAATCGATCAAGACGCATACCCTTACCTCCATTGCTGTCTTACTGTCATCGCTCGCAATACCAGTCATCAATACGCTTGCAACGCCAGAGTCGTGAGCACGTTCGCAAAGCACTACCTCTTTTTTTGGATGCTAGACGTACTCAAAAGAAAGAACAGCCTCGGCCACTCTTCAAGACGGAGCTGAAGGACGCCTTGTCTCTTTAGCGTGAGTGCAGACTCCGCTGAGGTCTCCGTGGGTCTGGCGAGAAACAAGGTTGTTCAAACATGAGACAATTCCTACATTGTAGCCCTCTCTCATCTCCGAGAAGTGGTTCCTATGACCTGCAAGACTCAACCCAAAAAGGCACAGATTCGAAAATAAAATAAAAGAAAAAAAAGGTCCGTTTAGGCCGAGACCTTTCTCACCCCTTTCCCCAGCCTACGTACTCGGTTTTCGGTAGCGGTCAAAATAGTCGGTCCGCTCGCGCTTCTTAGCATTTCTCGTCTCACAGAACAGGTCTTGCTTGTTTGTGTTGTGGATTGTGGGGTCATGCCTGTCAAATGTGCAAACATGCTTGGTGGACCAAAGATCAAAGAGGAGAGGACGCACTGCTGTGTTTGTACAACTCGACAAAAAAAATAGGACTGACTTCAATCACTTCTCTACTTTGCCTCCTCCGTTCAACACCTAAACAAGGGCGCGGCTGGGACAAAGACATTCTGGAAAGCTTAAGGAAGGGCAAGTAAAGAGAAGGCACAGTCGGAACAAAATCCCCGCCCTTCCTTTTCGTTGGTGACTTTTTTTCGGTAGGGAGAGCGGTGAGTGGGTAGATGTTCGTTTTGGGTTTGACAAGATATAATATCTTGGCCCATAAGGTTTGGACAGGGGTACAATTCGACACATACTGTACTTGAGCTGTTCGCGCGGCTTTTCACCCCGCACTGGAATAGGCCTTCAATCAGCTCGAGTAGGCTCGGATAGGCTCCCCAAGACAAACAAAGAAGCTCTGAGTGGATTCAAAGCGCAGAGACAGTGGAGAGATGGTACAGTTAGACAGACGATGGGCGACACAAAGGCGGGATAGCTTGGACAGAGGCCATGGCGATGGGAGGACAAGCAGCGAGATAAGACAAGGCTTTGTGGAAGGACCTCCCCGTTAGTCAATGTCAAAAGGTTGGTAAACAACAGGCGCCATTGGGAAGAAGAAGAAGAAGAAGAAGAAGAAAGAGAAAAAAGAGAACCAACGAGAGGCAGATGGCGTGCATGGAGCGTTTGGGTAGTACGAGATATGATATCTCGACACCTCCGCAGCGTAATCTTGCATCTGCATGAACAGAGCCACGGAAAGGTTCCCTTCGCCTCTTCCTCTCTTTCTCCTCCCTCACGCTCTCACATATTCGCACCCGAACCCCCCTCCTCCCCTCGCCCTTTTTTTCATTTGTACTTTTTTTCTCTCTGATCAAAACTAGGCCATGTTTCTTGGCTCAATACTTTGGACGGAAGCTGCATAGGCACATGAGCGCTATCCTGCCGAAACATCTTCCCCAATCGAAGGAACAAACTCGGTCCTGCGTGCTGCAAGCAAGATGGTGGAAGAGTAGACGGAGAAAGAAAGCATGGAAGGAAACATGCAGACCAGTGATCGATTCTCGCATGGGAAGAGAACAAGCTCTTCTTTGGGCTACTCGGAGAGATTTCAGAGACAAAGAGTGCTAGAGAAGCAAAAAAAGAAAAAAAAAAGAAAAAAACAGCTGGCAATGGATGCGACCTTAGTTCAAGGTCGCATGGCTTTGCCAGGAATGCGGTCAATATTCATTGCTGAGCAAGAGTGGTCGTCTTTGTGCTACTTAATTGTGAGTTCCAAGGTGAACAGCAATATGAGGAGGCAGCAGTTTGAGTGAAGGAATGGGGGAGGGAGTGTACCTGTAGCGATTGAGCCTCGGCCATATGAATTCAAGAGCGACTCGGTTACCCGTCAATAGGAGAGTAAGAAACCTCGGGCAAAGGACGAGAGAGGAGAGAAGGGACCAGGGTTTCGAAACCTTGATTGATTCAGTCGATGAGATGAAAGAAAGGATGAGTATCCCGGACTTTCACACACACACTCTCTCTTTCCCCATGCGAGAAGGAATGAGAGCCGATTCGATGCATAGAAAGTAAAGGACTGAATCAACCTCCTAATCAATAATGGGCGAGATGAACAGCGACTATATCTATCCTTAGCCATACTTGTCAAACATACGTATAAAAGAACGACCATTCCCCGACGTTTTCTTACTCTCCATCGTTCAGATCATCTCCTCTCCTCTCCACATCCTCAACACACCTCCCCTCCCCTCCCTTACTCTTCTTCCCCCACACTTTCTCTCACCTCGTCTTCACCATGGGTTTCCGCTGGAACTCTCCTCTAATCCAGGTCATTGCCGTGGGCTTCATCTGCTTCTGCTGCCCTGGCATGTACAATGCCCTCAACTCGATGAACGGAGGTGGTCAAGTCGACTCAAAGGTCGGCCAGAATGCCAACACCGCCCTCTATACCTGCTTTGCTATCTTTGGTCTTCTCGCTGGTGCCATCCATAACAAGCTCGGACCCAAGTGGACTATTCTTCTCGGTTGTACTTCTTATGTTCTCTACGCTGGTTCTCTCCTTGCCTACAACCGCCACAGAATTGAAGCCTTCACCATCACCGCCGGAGGTATTCTTGGTATTGGTGCTGGTTTGCTCTGGACTGCCCAGGGTGCGATTATGATGGCCTACCCCCGTGAACAGGACAAGGGCAAATACATCGGTTATTTCTGGGCCATTTTCAATGCTGGTGCTGTCCTCGGCTCGGTCATTGCCTTTGGAATCAACGTGAACCGCATTACGGAGGCAAGCCCCAGTGATGCCACCTACATCACCTTCCTGACCCTGATGACTATTGGTACTTTGATCGCCCTCTCGCTCTCTCCTCCCTCGGCTGTGACCCATGCGAACGGTGACCATATCAAGGTTCAACAGTTCCCTACCTGGAGCGGAGAGATCATTGCTATCTTGAAGCTGTTCCTTGACTGGCGCATGATTGTCTTGATTCCTATGTTCTTGTCCTCCAACTGGTTCTATTCCTACCAGTTCACCACTGTCAATGGTTACTTCTCGTTCCGTACAAAGTCATTCAACAACATCTTCTACTGGCTTGCTCAGATCTTGGGCTCCTGGTCTTTCGCTCGTGTTCTTGATTACCGTGGAGTCAACCGCAGAACCCGTGCCATCTGGGGTCTTGCCATCATTTCCGTCTGCTTTATCGTCACCTGGACCGGAGGCATCTTCTTCCAGAAGAACTTCAAGCTCGGCGATCCTAAGCGCCACATGGACTATAAGGAGGGTGGTGTCTACATCGGACCCCTGTTCTTGTACATCTTTTACGGTTTGAATGATGCCGCCTGGCAGACTTTCTGCTACTGGCTTATGGGAGCCCTCTCGAACGATGTCACTGTCTTGTCTCGTTATGCTGGATTCTACAAGTGCATCCAGTCATCCGGTGCTGCCATCTCCTGGAGACTCACTGCCATTGAAATTCCATTCATGACAGAGTTGATTATCTGCTTTGCTCTCTTGGTTGTTTCCATTCCCGGAGCCCTGTTCCTTGCGCTCCGAATCGAAGACCACACAGAGAACTCGTCCGAGGATCATGGTGGAGTTCATGATGAGGTGGAAAAGAAGGAGGTTACAGCCTAAAATCAGGCCATATCCCACTCCCCCAGGATCCCTTCCTTTTCTTTCTACTGTACTTTTAATGAATTGGCACACGATGACGATTACCCCTTGCCAACGTAATAAGGAATAAATACCTATTTTTTAAGGGAAAAACAAAACGAACTTTATTCGAATGAAAGAAAAGGAACTACTAGATAAAATAAAAAGGAGAGAGAGAGAGAGAGGGAGAGAGAGGGGGAGGGAAAAAGAAGAGCCCTGGACAAGGGTAAAGGAGTGAAGTGGCACAACAGTAGTGCAGGAATACTTTCCCTGGGACATGCAGTCTCCCTTGTTAATCGATGTGGCTGGTGCAGCCGATCCTATGAGCTTTCGCCTTTTTTGGACTGATCCTGTTTCTTCCGCCCCCTGCCTGTTGTCCTGTTGCCCTGTGGCTCTCTCTTTTCATTCCTCTCATTCTCTCTCGTTTTGAATCACAAGAGACGATTTAGCGGCAGCGCCTCCATTGCCAAGCGAATTCTCATTGATACCAGGGGTGCAACCAGGGTCAGACAGACCACAATCATGCTCAGGATATCCTCGACACAGCGTCTTCTCCTCCACCATGGTCCCATTCGATCGGCTCAACCTCATGGCAATAGGCATGGTGGAAACATGCACATGACACGATCCCTTTACACTCCATCCCGCAAGTCACTTCAGCCCTCGACGCCGTTTTGTCAACGCCTTTTACCATCGACCCGTTACACAGTTCCTTCAAGGTCCTCGTTGCTCACATGGGAACAAACCCGTTTTGTCCGTCAACTTTCCACACCAGAGCTTCGAAAGGAGTTTACCGAGTATTTTGTCAAGGACTATGGACATGTCCCCGTAAAGAGCTCTTCTTTAATACCCCACAATGACAAATCGCTCATGTTCACGAATGCTGGTATGAGCACCAATTGTTGATTGGATGTATGTGGTTTTTTTTTTCGTTGAACACTATTGTCTAGTCAATCCGCCTGTTGGGACGCCCTTGTGCTCATCCCCCATCCCCACCCTTTGATCTGCATTTTTTTTTTTAAAATAGGCATGGTTCAGTTTAAAGACTACTTCCGGAACCCTGCTACAGCGCCTTTTAAACAGGCTACTACAATTCAAAAGTGTATGCGTGCTGGAGGTAATAGAGGACATACACGAGGCTTTTTCTTTGTATTGAATTGAACAATGATGCAGTAAATAGGGCCTTTGTTAATAGGCTCTTTTCTTTTCTCTCTTTTTTTTAATACTCGCGGGATGACGCCTTTGCAACCATTAGGAAAACACAACGATCTGGACAATGTTGGATACACCCCACGACACCACACCTTTTTCGAGATGCTCGGGAACTTTTCCTTTGGAGAGTATTCAAAATCAAAGGCGATCCGTATGGCCTGGCGGTTCTTGACAGAGGTGATTCAACTTCCCAAGGATCGACTCCGAGTCACGTATGTTCTTGAAGAGTTGGTTTCGATCAATGGTTTGGATTGTAAAAAAAAAAAAAAAAAAAAAAAAAGCAGGCAGGTCATGACATATTCTCATTCGTCTATACTATCTCTATAGCGTGTTGGCTTCGGATCAGGAATCCTATGACTTGTGGAGAGATCAGGAAGGAATTCCAGAGTCCAGGATCCTGCGTTGCGATGCAAAGGACAACTTTTGGTCAATGGGAGAGGGTACAGGACCATGTGGACCCTGCACAGAGATCTTTTGGGATACCCAGAACCCAGAGTTGAAAGAGGACGATGAAGAACGATGGCTCGAGATTTGGAACCTGGTCTTTATGCAACACTACAGAAATGAACAGGGACAACTGGAAAATCTACCCATTGTTTGTGTAGATACCGGCATGGGTCTGGAGCGATTGTCTGCAGTTATTCAGGAAAAAGAAAATAACTTTGAGACAGATGTTTTCCGTCCAATCTTTGATGGTCTGCACAAGATTATGACCAATGAGGGCATTGAGGTAAATGATATGACAAGAAGCCAAAGAGCTCCAGGATCTGCCTTTTAGTCTCAAAACAGAAGCTCATCAATCAGGGACTCGCCTTTCCTCCTCCTCCTTCCCGCCCCCCCGCCCCCTTCTCTATCTGTTCATCTTCTCTAGTCGTCCACGGATATCAATGCAACTCCGCACAAAAAGATTATCGTAGACCATCTCCGAGCCATGAGCTTCTTGATCGCAGATGGTGTCATTCCAAGGTAAGTAACCCCCACTTTCCCTCTTCTCCCCTTTTCCTTCCCCGGGTACAAAGCGTGCATCATCATGTAGACCTTTTTTTTTTTTTTTTATTTTCCTGTGAGCAAGTGAGCCCAATAAAAGAAAGAAAAAAAAATTAATCCATGTTATCCCTTAGCAATGTAGGCCGTGGTTACGTACTTCGTAGAATCATACGACGCGCCCTCCGTTCAGGAAACCAACTGGGCTTCACAAGTATGACTTGATTTTGATCCGCACCAAACACGGTGCATGTCACTTTTTTTTTTTTTTTTTTTTTTTTGGTTGGTTGAAAAAAAAAATGATCTCTTGATAATACAGTCTAACATGGGTTTACTTTTGTATATACTTCTGATATTCCTAGAGCCATTCATGACAAGTCTTTATCCCTACTTGCTTGAGTCTTTTCAAAATGACGCCTATCCCGACCTTTTGGCTAGACAGGACTCTATCAAGAATGTTATCCTTCAAGAGGAAGAGATCTTTATGAGCACCCTTTCCAAAGGTCTTGCTTTGTTGGAGCCAGTCTTTAAGCAGGCTAATCTTGCAACGACTAAACAAGTCCCAGCTGAGATCGCCTTCAAGTTGTACGATACCTTTGGATTCCCATTGGATCTCACGGTCTTGATTGCTGAAGAACGTGGATGGACCATAGACTTGGCAGCTGTTGAGGAACTGAAGGAGAAACAAAGAGAACAAGGACGGGCATCATGGAAGCAAGGAGCCAATTCTGTCATGGCCAAGGCAGCGGTTTGGAAAGAGCAAGGAGTCTTTCCAACGTTCTCAGGATACCATCGGGATCGTCTTTTGGGCCAGTCTTCGACCGTATTAGCTGCACAGAGTACTGAAGATGGGACAGGGGATATGATCCTATCGATTGAACCCTGTCCCTTTTACGGACTTGGAGGAGGCCAGAGTGCTGACACAGGAATCATTCAATTGGCCAATGGACGGGAATGGCGTGTTGTAGATGTGTTCTCTCCTTACGAACGTGGGCTCGCCATCCGAGTGCAACCATTGTCAGACGGTAGTGCTGAAGAAGAAACAATGTTGGAAGAGGATTTAGTATGTTTGCAAAAAGGGTTCCAGATCAAGACCTTTGTGGACACCCAGAGACGAGATGGGGTTGCTGCCCATCATAGCGCGACTCATCTTTTGAACGCTGCCCTGAGAAAGACTCTAGGAAAGTCTATCATGCAAGCAGGTAAATGAGCGAGCGGAGTAATGGGTTGTCAAAAAGCGAAAGAGTCGAGAGACACGAGGCTTCTCTGTGCTGATCTTTTTGATTGATTTTTTTTAATAGGATCTTTGGTGGAGCGGGACCGACTCCGGTTCGACTTTACGCACGGAAAGGCGATTAACCAGAACCAGATTCGCGAGATTGAAGATTGGATCAATGCCACAGCTCTTCAGAGCGTCCAGCCTATTATCAAGGTAGGGAAAGAGATTGAGTAGTGACCAAAGGCCTTGCAGAGACTTTTCGTTCAACTGTTTTCTAACAGCTCTGCTCGATCCATGTTTTTTTTTGTCTCGTCATTTTCCTTCATGAAATGGTCATTTAGGAGTACCCACTTCAGGCAGCTATAGATATGGGATCCATTGCTGTTTTCTCTGAAAAATATGGAGATGTTGTCCGAGTTGTCGATGTAAGCGTATCTCCGTTTGATTCTGTTATGACCAGATTCCTTGGAGTGTTTTAGATCCTGCTCAAGATTTACTAACTTTGATCGGCTTTTGTTGTAACTTCGAACAAAAAAAAATAGTTTCCAAAGGTATCCATGGAACTCTGTGGAGGAACCCATGTAGAGGATTTGTCAAGGATTTATCCCTTCAAGATCATTTCTGAAGGATCCGTTGCTGCTGGTATGAATCTCTTAAGCTATTTTTTTTTTTTTTTTTTTTTTTTTGCTTGTTTATGTTTTGAAAAACACACCGAGGTACTGATAGGATATCACCATTCCTCTCAATCCAGGTACAAGACGAATCGAGGCTGTTGTTGGACAGTCTGCAACACAATTCCTGATTGAACAGGATCGAATGGTGAATCGGTTGAACCAGGATCTGAAGGCATACTCTACCAGCGCCGGCAACGGACTTGATCTCAAGATCAACAAGATGAAGGACCACCTTTCGGACCTCACCCGGACCAACAGTCGTCTCCTCGAAAAGCTTGTCACTGCTCCTTCGATTGTACCAGTGCGTCAGGGATGGTTCGAATCAACCTCGTTCACACTCTTGCCCGAGTCCACGACCGCGACTGCTTCATCTTCATCATCCATCTCGATTCGACTCCACGAGTTGGATGAAGATGTACCAGACCAAGAATATTTTTCAAAGCGTGCCAACTTGATTCGAGAACAAGACCCAGATTCGGTTCATATCTTGATTTGGAACGACAACATGATGGTGACTTTGGATCAGAAGCGCCATCCAAAACTACATGCGGGTAAAGTGCTCAAGAGTGTTTTGGAGCAATGCGGCGGAGGAAAAGGAGGTGGACAGCCTCAATTGGCGAGAGGAAAGCTGACAAGTCAAGAAGGAGGAGTCTCTATTTTGAAGCAGTTGACCTGGACTGCAGTATAGATTCGCATTTCAACAATAAACAAGTAAATGAGAAGCGATTTTTTTTTTTTTTTTTTTTTATCTTATCCAAGCAAAAAAAAAAAAAAAAAACACTGCAGTGGTATCAATTTGGAATCTAAAAATGATTCGGTAGCCGACGCCTAAGCAGCCAACGAGTTTAATAGAGTCGTTTCATACAAAGGCAAAGCAATAAGGGCAGGTGGGGAGGGAAGCCGTTTTTTTTTTTTTTTTTTTGGAAAATGCGAAAGAGAGAGAACAGTGAATGGTGATACTGGAGATTGGCAAGTAAATAGTACGGTGTGGATGATATATGTATACAAGCTGGAAGGGGAGATAGAAGGACACCATTCCATAAAAAAAAAAAAAAAAAGATAGACAATAAAGCGGTAGATGGGAGGAAGCTCACGAATAATCACCACCGCCGTCGTCATCTCCTTCATCGTCATCTCCTTCACCGTTATCAAAGTAATTGTCTTCATAATCGTTTCCTTCTTCGTCATCCTCCTCGTCGTATTCCTCTTCCTCCAACACATCCTCTCCTTCACCCTATTCGAGTTTTGTAATTTTGTAGAGTTGAAAAAAAAATGTCAAAAAGAGATAATCAGTGAATCAGATCAGTGAGATAGAGTAAACCCAGAAACTTTTTTTTTTTTATAAACAAAAAAAAAGGAGCATACCGATTTCTTTGGCAATCCTGTCTCGGGGTCAACATCATCATCATCGTCGTCCTGTTCTTCAATCTTGTTGATATCGATCGAATGCTTGATGACCTTTCGTTCTGAAAAAAAAAAAAAAAAAAAAAAAAAAAGTTACAAAACCATATCCAGAAAAGAAAATCTCCTTTCTTGCCATGACCACTGCTACAACGACCTCAAAAAGACTTACTCCTGACAACCTTTGGATCCAAAATTGAATGCAGTTCATCCGGGAAGAACGACTTGCCTAAATTCGATTATAATAAGAAAAGTCAGCAAAGGGAGGCCACGAGGACCGGTCAGAGATACTGAAGAATCACCTTGTGGAGAACAAGGAAAGAAGAGGTCACATAATCATAGGTGGCATCCTCAGTAGGCGAAAAATATATAAATTAATTTGTTCCGCATTCCTGTTTGACTGAATAGAGTGCTGTGGTTGGTCCATTTGTTGAAAATGACGAGGGCGTATGGATTTCTCTTGTCGGCAAAGGTTCATCGTTCCGATTTTTTTTTTTTTGCGCATATTTATAAATTTGGGTCTCGAGTAGAATCCTCCAAGGTTGGAATTGGACATGCATGGTTCCTCTTGGTCCATATATCGATATCGTATTGACGGCCAACAAAATCCTGAATCCTGATATCTGAGTGAATGTCCTATATTGCCTTTTTTTTTTTTTTTTTTTTTCCTCCAATTCTTACTCGAGCTAATGGTGTCAAGCTTCTTCCTTGTCGTAGCCCTATCCTGATGATATCGATCCGTGTATTTCAAAATGGCTAATAGAAGAGAGAGATAAAGAAAGAAAATGAAAAGTCTGTTAAAGAGACAGAAATAAAGGTGGTAGCGAAAACTGAAAATAATAATAGTAATAATAATAAAAACAGATAGGCTTCTGCAAGCATATCTTATCGCATCCGGCTCCTTCCATTTTACCTCCAGGTTTCTTGGGTTCTGTTAGGTAGTAAGGGCTAGAGTACCACATATCCTTTAGCCTTTTCATGGAGGCATACATTTCATCCTCTTCCTCGTTTGGCAACCTGGCAACAGGAACTGCGATCTCCTGTGTTTGAGATTTTTTTTTTTTTTAAAAAAAAAAAAAAAAAAAAGAGACAAAAGGAAAGGTCAGTTTGAGCTTTTTCTCCACTTAGTAGGACAAGCAATAGAGAAAGGGGAAGGGGGATTAGGGAGACGGATCTAGGAAAGAAGAGAGATAACGTTACAGGATAGGTGCCTTCTGGGTTCTTGAAAGTAGCCTGGATAGCATCGGGTCCAAACATTGGGATATTAGGACCTCCACCACGACCTCCACGACCTCCACCACGACCGCCACCGCGACCACCACGAGACATTATGAGTTCCCTGAAAAAGAAAAGGACAGATGGGGAATTGAAGAATGAAATGAAATGGACCGAGAAGAGTGCTGATAGCTGGACCAGTGGTAATTGCAGTAGAGTAGAGATGAGGCCACGCAAAAGGGGTCAGGGTAAAGAATGAGGTGATGAAGAGGAGTCTATGGTCTATGCTTTCTTCCACTCTTTCTTTCTTTTTTTCTTTTTCTTTTTTTTTTTTTTTTTTTTTTTTTTTGAGAGGCGGGTGAAAAAACAACTATTTGCTCAGCCACAGACTATCTACTTGAGTTCGAGTCCCAGCTGGGGTCTGCAGACTAATGAACATCCTACCAAGACAGCGACCCATCGTAGTGATGTCATGGATGAATGAGGAAAGTGCTGGGGACTCTAGAAGACGATGCCTTTCCTCAAATCATGCATGAGGAGACCAGTCAGAGTATGGAAAGTGGATAAGGCGATGGAGACGAAAGAGTTTTTTTTTTTTTCCCCCCTCCCTGCCTGTTCACCCCCCTTGCCTCCCTCAGTCACAGCAACACTATCACCGCTAACACAACGCTCCTCCGCTTCTTCGACTTTAACCGCAGCCATTCCACATTCTACGAGGAAGGTTGACTGCAGACGACTGTCCACGCGATAATAATTATGCCAACAGAAAGAAAACCTCCAATAATCAAAAAGGAGGGTACCCCGAAAAAAAAAAAAAAAAAAAAAGCGATATACAGGGTTCCCTCCTCCAAACACTATTAAGGGAAACTCTGTTGAACCTCTATTTTATAACTAGTCTTCTACAAGAAGCATCTCTACTTCATCTGCTGTTCTCACCAGAATCGTTGCCGGGAACTCGTACTTGTTCAAGGGATCCTCAATGGCCCCACACAAACGACGATAAGCTTCAACAAACATCTTGACATTCCTGGAACTGATTGTCTTGGCTAGACGAGAGGACACGATCTTGGAAAGCCTGGAGGTAAGATCCAAATGGACAGATCCCAAGAAATGATCGATGTTTGAAAGAACTCCTGAGACCGAGGCTGCGTCCATGTTTGGCAACGTTGACAAAGGGGTCTGTAAATATCAAATATATATAGAGAGAGAGAAAAGCATAAGGGGTCAGGATCAGGTAAACCCCTTCACAGAAGTACCATTTACAAAAAGAAAAAAAAAAAAGAAAAAAGAAAATGGTAGTAGGAGTAGTACCGAGTCGTCTTTTGTCTCTAATGCTTGGATTAAGTATGCGATGCCCGATTGTCTCAAGAGTGCGGTATGCTATAGAAGTGTTGGGTAGAGTAGAAAAAAAAAAAAAAAAATTGAATGGTTAGCGGAATTGTTGAGGCAATGATCAGTTTTTTTTTCATCTTTCATTTCAGATATACAATACCTGCTCCTCGACGACGACATCTATGTACTCTTGGATTTGTTTCTCAAGATCCTGTATCTTGTGTTTCGTGAATGGGTATACAAGCGCTGACTATTAGGTCCAATAAAATGGTATCGAGTGAAAAAAAAAAAAAAAAAAAAAAGAATGAACAAAGGTATTAGTTTGATTAAACGGACTAGCAAGCACCATCTTTTCAACATCCAAGAACACAAATAAAATAAAAAGGTCCCCCCCCAAAACGTACCTGAACATAATGCAAACAGTTCATCATGTAGACTGCTCTATTGAAAACACTCTGCTGAGAGGCTCCAATCTCACACATCTGGAAAAGTGGATCCACTACCGAATTCAAAATGGGTTCAAAATCCTTGTTTCCTTCATCCGCTTGAACAAAGGATGTATCAAATGACTTCATAATCTCCTTGAGTTGCAAAACCGATTCTTTCACTGCGGGGGTAGGTCCAAGATCCTGTGCTGGATTCTCAGGTCGTCTCAATAGATCTGCAGACTGTCGACCAATGGCTTCATAAAACACTTGCATGGACGACTCTGTGATCTCGTGCAGCGTTTTTGAAAGTGATGCTTCCTTTCCAAGAGCCTTTTCGATCGTTGATGTATAGAAGCGGATCAAATTTGAAATCTTGAAGGCTGTAATGGCATTGGCTTGTGAGACCAAGACTTGTTCCACGCGAGACTAAAGTAACAAACCAGAGGCAATTTAGAAAAGAGAAAAAAAAAAGTCTCCAAGAACATCAATTGATTTTCTTTTTTCCCTCCCACTATCCACAAGTGTTAAGAGGCAACGCAGAGTCAATGTCGACGAAACATACTTTCAGGGGTCTTGCAGTTCCCTCGAGGTTCTTGTCCATCAGTGAGGCCACTATCTCGGCATCTGTTTCCTCACTTTCAACAAGTCGAAGGGGGCTCGCCTTTGTTGCCTTGACGTTGGTCTGTCCTCGGCCTCCTCGATTTCTCCTTTCATTATCCAAAAGACTCTCCAAGAACTCACGCTCGCTAGCCGCTGTCTGATGAATCCAGGCGAGCATATCTCCAATGTAACGAAGTGGGTCATGTGCATGCAATTCGATAGGTCGGGGGGTGCCTCCTGGGCCGCCTCTTGTCAGGGCATCAATAAAAGCCCTAAGGATCACATTTCGTCGTACATGAACCAATTCCTCCAGAATCGATCTATGATCCAGTGTTGAAATACAAAAGACATTAGTAACTGAGTTGCCTATTGCAAGATCCATCTGCTCATCGGATACTAGAACCTCCTCTCTGTCTTTTTTTAGTTTACCTGAAAAACTGATCATCCTGTTTTAATGCCTGCATGGCCTTTTTCGTGACCTCACGAACCTCAATCATTCCGTCAGGTCGACTCATGGCTCTGCATTCTGTCTGCATCCAGCGGAACAACTTTTCGTAGGAAATACTTCGATAAGTTCTCATGGACTCCATGATCTCCAATCTGGTTTTTCAAAAGAAAAGAAAATAAAACTAGGGTCAGGAGTAGGTATTGATTTAGAAGAAGAAAAAGAAGAAAAACGAGACATTGCTTACCCTGCACGCTGGTGCTCGGTGATCAGTAGCGCGTTACAGTCGGCATGAATCTCTTCCAAATGCTCCAGTGCGTCAAAAAAGGCTGGGGTAACGTCCATCGCCGTTGAACACAGGATCGTGATCTCGGATTCTGATAGAGTAAATCTCTCCAGGAACGCCTCAAGAATGACTTGTCGAACTTCACATAGTTTACTAGATAGTTTTTTTTTTTTTTTTTTGTAAAATATTGATCAATCATATCGATTAGTTGACCGAGGGTAGAGAGCTGATAAGCGTTCAAAAGTGATACTAAAAGAACCAGAAATGTGGTTCTTTTTTTTTTTTTTTTTTTTTTTTTTTTTTACCTCTGTTCCCGAAGAGTGTCGGCTTGACCGAGCAGTGTAATGGTCTTGTCACTCGCCGTATCTAGTCGGTCCTGCATCTCCTGACAGAGTGAATTCATCGCGTTCATCTCTGCTTCAAGTTCCAGAAATTGCTATGACGACAATGTACAGAAGGAGGGGGGGGCAGAACCCCAAACGAGACACATGTCAGCCTCATCCTGATCTCCTTTGGAATAAATTCCACGCTTGGGATGCGATGCGTGTGCGTGTGTGGTGGTGGTGGTGGTGGTAGGGAGGGGGAGGAGGAGGGTTCATTCCGAGAGACTCACGTTGTTGACTTTTTCTAGTTCCTGAAGTAGCAAGTAGTTGACCTCAGTCCCCCGACGCTCAATGTCGCCACGAAGGTTATGTCGCGCATTGACAGCATTGACCGTGTAGAATTCAGACAGAGCAGTCAGAGATGTTCTCAGTTTTGGATCATCCAGTGATGATGAGAGAAGCTTGGTCAGCTTGACACTAAGTGGATTGTTGGTAGCTGTACTCATGGCCGACACTGGTAGTGAACATAAAATAACGTGGTTGCGAGAAAGAAAGGATGGGAACCGATGAGAATGGCTCTATTATAAAGTCTCCCAAGGGTACGCGTGTTGCCTGGGATCCTGTCTTCCAGTATCCCTGTCTATTGATGAATCTGACTCTCCCTTCGTGTGTGTGTGTGGGGGGGGGGTCTGGTCCAAGTGACTGATGGAAAGAAGAAAAGGATCGCGCGCCCAACCCAACGGCATCGCTCACAAATGCCTCCCTCTCCCTCCCACCCAAGTGCACGTGCCTCAAAGAGGCTACGAGTGTTCGTTTGCTGTCTGCGAAAAGATACTTTTTTTTTTTTTTTTTTTTTGTAATGTGGTGGTAACCAAACTGCCTAGACTTGGAAGAGGTTTTCTGTCAAACGACTTTTTTTTTCTTCTCTCGCCTTGAGTAAACATATCTAATCATTCATGCCAAAGGTTCCAATCATATGCTAAGTATCAGGGCTTATCAAGCAGCCAAGGATAGAAAAGAGTAAATGTCAGCCTGATGATAATGTATTTATTTGGCATGGTGTTTCGAGAAAAGAATAAAGGACACATTTTACAGACGATAAAGCTCTTGACTAAATAGAGTACACTCCGAGGACAGGAATTTGACAAAGGGGGAACTGAATGATGGTAGAGGCAATGCCGATGGGGAATCCAGAGGAATACTGACTGGCTGTCGTCGTCGTCGTCGTCGTCGCCGCCGCCACGAACGAAAAAACTGGTAACATAAAAAAAAAAAAAAAAAAAAAAAAATAGAGAACAAACACTGCATCGATCCTGTTGAAGGGGAGAAAGAAGGTTGGAGGTGGAGGGGTGGGATGGGGAGAAGATGACTCTAATCATCGTCGTCATAACGGTCATAGGGCTTGCTTCTCCTTGTCCTTTCCCGGTCACCGTCATCTCGGTTCCTGTCTCTTTCCCGATCCCTATCACGATCTCTGTCGCCTCGGTCCCGATCCGAGCCTGAGGATCGTCCTGCCTTTGCAGAAGCGTTGACAGCCTCACAAGCGTCGATCCAGTCGTGGTAAACATCCACTGGGTGGCTCAAATCTATTCCGGGGGTTCGTCAAAAAAAAAAAAAAAAGAAAAGAAAAAAAGATAGGGATGATGGAGTCTGTCAGTGTGTGTTGTCATCTCTAATCAGGAATGCGCTTTGAGTTGGTTGGCTGTGAATCGCAAAGTCAACTGAAAGAGTCTCATCCTAGTGTCAACCCTATTGATGGTTCGATCGACTCCCGGGAGTAAATTCAGGTTGAGGACATACAGTTGATGGCACAGGTATAAGTGACTCCGCACATCCGACATTGAAGGTGGCCCACTTTCTGATCAAAGTCACTAATGGAGATAAAAAAAAAAAGATAGTTGTCAGCAAGGAAAAGTCTACTAACTTAGCAGATGTCATGCAAAACAGATCAGATCAATGCTCTTGCTCCAGAAAAGTAGGGTTTTCGGGGAAAGAGGATGTCGTACAGCTTGCAGTTGATCGACTTTTCGTGGAAGCAGGAGACACAGTCAAACTGAGTGTCGAGCACCTTCTTCACTCGAGCCTGAGGCTTTCGTGCACTCTTTCTCTTTCCCATTGAGGTAGGACCGGGGGTATGTGATGAAAAAGGGAGGGCGGGGGATGCCGAAGGAGGGCAAGGATGAAAGAGGAAAGGGGTTGATGGTGGTCCAGTAAGGAGCAGTGGGACAAGAAAAGGAGAAAGTAATGCAACGACTACAAAGATCAGAGATGTTGGCACTCAGAGGTGGCGGCGATGGGGAGAGTGAGGGGGGGGGGGAGAAAAAGAGATTTGGCGGCACCACAAGAGAAGATGCATGCCAGTCCGGCAGGGGCCAAATTGGCTAGACAGTCACAGTTTTTTTTTCTTTCAGCTTTTTTTTTTTTTTGAAGGAATCGCCTTATTCAGTCTCTTGCTCTCTCCTTCGCACACATTACTCCGGCTCCCCGTTGGTTCTGCCTTTTTCTCGCCTGGCTGCTGGACTCAACCAGGAGAGAGGAAACACCTCGCCCTTTTTTTTTTTTCTTCTAGTTTGAATACCATTGCATTGCTCCACATTCATTGCACGATTCTGAATGGCTCAGCGTCTAGTTCCTCGCCTCTCATGGCCTCAAGGTGCTCACCAGCAGTTCACCCTCCCATGGCTGCGAAGCCCGCACCCTGGTGGGTGCCACCACTGCGCTGCCAGTGGCCCTCGGTCAGTTGACCTCAGATGCCACAATCCTTGCGTCTTTCTCACCACAGTACCACCGCGACCATCTTTGGTCGCCCATCCTACGCCTCGGTTAAAGAAGAATACCTCAATACTGAATAGCCATGGAATCTTGCTCAGCTCCAACGCTGGCAAGCACAATACTCGGTCCCTTCTTCATCCGAATAATGAATACATATACCTTCGTCTAATGTCTACTCAAGCTGGAGTTCCACAGACTCGTAAGTCTATCTCTTCCAAAACAATCACGACTTGTCGGTCAAGGGAGAGGAGGATTTGGTTCAAAGGCTCACATATCGTGTGATCGCCCTCTTTTCTTCTTTTCTAAAAACCAATAGCAATGAGGAAAAACGAAGTAGATGTTCAGATGCTTCACCCAGAACTTCATAGCAAAGTCTTCCCTAGCAGCACTGGTCAAGGCGCCACCCCAATAGTAGAATCCAGCCCTACTCCAGAGATGATCAAATGTGCCATCTCTCATCTTGAAAAGTCGAATCTCTGGGGGAAGGATCCTATTCTAGTCCCAGACACGACGTTCCCAGTTCCAGCCTTGCGGGGAAAGACGATCGAGGACCATTTTTACAACATTGGTGTCAGCGATTCTGCCAGCTACAAGAAGCTTGCAGTCGAGTTTTCTCAGTCACCCGTACCTCCACCCCCCGAGACCTGGCTGATGCAGGATGGATGGACACGTTACGGCCAAGATGGTACTATCACTCGCGTCGATTCCCCTCTGGAAAATATACTCACCTTTGATGTCGAGACGGTTCCTGCTCTCAGCAAGTTTCCAGTGATGGCATGCGCTCTTTCTTCAGAGGCTTGGTATGGATGGGTATCGCCTTGGCTCATTAACCCACTTACTCCGGAGGGACATCAGAATGACCAACATCTCATCTCGTTTGGATCAAGCCCGAACAAGGTTGGGCATGAAAAGATTCTCATCGGTCACAACGTTGGATATGATCGAGCACGCGTTCTTGAGGAATATTCAATTGAGCTGAATGGTATTCGGTACCTAGACACGATGAGTTTACATGTGGCCGTTTCAGGACTGTGCACCCAACAACGCCCAAGTTGGATCAAATACTCTAAAGCACTAGAAAAGGACGACACTGCTTATGTGTATGCATTCAAGGACACGACGGGAAAGTACTTTGATGTGAGTGCGGTCAACAGCCTGCTACAAGTTTCAAAGTTTCACTGCTCGATTGAAATGGACAAGGCTCCAAGAGACATTCTCATGGAGGCCAGGGATATCGCAATGATCCAGGATAACTTTCAGGACCTGATGAAATACTGTGGCAAGGATGTATCTGCAACCAACTCCGTTTTTCAACAAACGTTCCCAAAATATCTAGAAAAATGTCCACATCCGGTCTCGTTTGCAGGAATCTTACAAATGGGATCCTCATTCCTTACTGTCAACGAGGGTTGGACCGACTATATCACTCGATGCAATCAGCGCTACAACGAAATGTCGGAAGATGTCGAAGCAAAGCTGTTACTTCTGGCTCATCAAGCACTAGAAAACTACGAAAAAGACAACACGTTCTACAAAGACGATCCATGGCTGAGTCAACTTAATTGGGAGTTCCCAAAGAGGGAATGGGTAGAGGGTACTCTACTCAGGAATGGCACCGGTTACAGAAAAGGTCAAGAGCCTCGATGGAAGTGCCGTGCCAAGCTCCTCCCTGACAAGCCAGAGTGGTACCGTGATCTTTGGGACTCGGTTGAGAAGCGAGTACGTCTTTCGACCCGACAACGGGTTGCACCCGTCTTATTGAAGCTCCAGTGGCGTGGATTTCCTCTTGTGCACTCGACTCTCTATGGCTGGACCTTCCGAGTGCCGATGAATGACCAGGAATACTCGACACGACTTGATCCGTTGACTTTTCCACTAGAAAACGAGGAAGGATACCAGGAAGCATTTGATACTGAAAACTACCGATACTATCGATTGCCTCACAAGTCGGGCGAAGGGATCAATGTTGGAAACCCACTCGCCAAAGGCTACGTTTCGCATTTCGATGACAATATCCTGAGCACCTTTTCTCTTCCGGGTGATCTGGACAATAGCAGCAGCAAGTTGGCCAAGCAGGCTCTCGATATGAACGCTCAATGTGCCTATTGGGTGAGTGCCAAAGAACGTATCGAGGATCAATTTGTTGTATGGGAAAAGGACGTCAATGGCCTGGGAGAGCGCATGGGTCTTCCTAGCCGAGGCGAGCACAAGAACAATGGCATTATTCTACCCCAGATTGTCACAATGGGAACGGTTACTCGACGTGCTGTTGAAAAGACATGGATGACAGCCAGTAATGCCAAGAAGAATCGAATTGGATCCGAGTTGAAGTCGAACGTAGAAGCACCAGCAGGGTACAAGATTGTCGGCGCAGATGTGGATTCTGAAGAATTGTGGATCTCGAGTTTGATGGGTGATGCTCAGTTCAGGATGCATGGTGCAACAGCACTTGGGTGGATGACGTTACAAGGAACCAAGTCTGCAGGAACAGATCTGCATTCCAAGACAGCACATATTATGGGCATCTCGCGTGACCAAGCCAAGATCTTCAACTATGGGCGAATTTATGGTGCAGGTGTCAACTTTGCGACACGACTATTGCAACAATTCAATTCAGGTATTGATTTAACTATGGCAAAGCAGAAAGCACAGGATCTTTACACGGCCACAAAGGGTCTCAAGGTTTCTAAACCACATGAATATGAAGTGGTTCATGACAGACCCTTTTGGCATGGTGGTACGGAGAGTTATATGTTCAACAGTCTCGAACGGACCGCGACTGCAGAAGATCCAAGGACTCCGACTCTGGGCTGTGGTATTACCGATGCTCTCAAACCAAAGTTTACCGAAAATCAATTCATGACCTCGCGCGTCAATTGGGTGGTTCAATCGTCTGGAGTGGATTATCTCCACATGTTGTTGGTGTCGATGAGCTATCTGATCAAAAAGTATGATATTCAAGCACGTTTCATGTTGTGTGTACATGACGAAGTCCGGTATATGGTCAAGGAAGAAGATGCTGCCAAGGCCGCCTTGGCTCTACAAGTCAGCAATCTGTGGACTCGTGCCATGTTTTCGTACAAGCTTGGCATTTATGATCTTCCACAGGTGAGTTTTCATTCTTTTATTATTATTATTATTATTTCTCAGAATCTTTTTTTTTCACTATTTTTTTTTGTTTTTTTGTTTGTTTTTTGTTCAAGCGTTCTTTTCTCTAACAGCCCACTTTGCTTGTTTGTTTGAACCCCAGTCTGTTGCTTTCTTCTCAGCTGTCGATATTGATCATGTCTTCAGGAAGGAAGTTAATATGGATTGCTTGACGCCAACACAACAAACCCCGATCGCTCATGGAGAGTGCCTGAATATCGAACAAACGCTCGAATTGACTCGGGGAGGTGATCTTGGCTCGATTGCAGAGGACTTTGTTGATGCCGAAGAGGGCCCTGTGCCCCTTGAGCTTTTGTCAGCTATCGAGCGGAAACGAAGGATGATCGCCTCTGGACTGGCTTCGGAGGTGACTCCAGACAAGAGCAGTGAACACGGAATCATTGTTCATAAGCCAGTGGAGGCATCTCAAGAAGATGACATGTTCTTGGAGGCTCAGACCATGTCCACGATGAGTGAAATCAAGAAAGCTGTCGCTCGCAAAAAAGCTGAGGCTCTTGCCGCATGGAAGGCCAAGGTAGAGGCCGAGAAAAAGGCTGCTGCCAAAAAGATTAAAGCAACTACAGGGGATGACGAAGGCGGTCAAAACACAAAACGGTCGCAAAAGGTATTGGTCAAGACGGCATCTGCTCCAAGAACCTCTAGCCTGAGACATGTTCGTGATGCTTCGCCTGTGTTCAAGTATGGCAAGAAGACTCAAAAGTCTGGAGGACTTTGGGGAAGAAGAGCCGAGGCGGTGGACCCTGTCAATGATGGAAATCAACAAGAACAAGAGAAAGAAACCGCTGTCCAGGAAAAGTGTGACTCATTGGAGGTGGTAGAGAAGAACTATGAGCTGGCGGACATGGCACTCACGGATACGGTGGAGGTCCCAGTGTTGGCGACCAAGACCAAGAGTAAAGCAGCCAAAAAATCACCTGATCAGAGAGATCTTGAGAAAGAGTTTCTTCCAGACTTTGTCGAGAAGCCGGTGGCTGCACCCAAGAGAAAGAAGAAAGTTAATGCGGAGGAGTTGACACCTTCAGTAGAGAGCTGGCTTGAGCGGGATGATGGGTTCCATAACAAAACGACTGTGGACACGATCACGATTGTCAACAAGCAACCGAGTGCGCCCAAGATGCATCCTTTTGTTCCAATGGATAAGTTTTACCCTTTTACAACCGCCAACTCGGCTTCATCCAGGTTCATGTCAAGCAGTCGACAATATGCTCCTCCTTCAAAACAAAAGCAAGCAAGGTTGAGGAGTCAATTGCAGAGAAAGCCGACGACAAAGAAGGAAAGTCAGAAGGGAGGCATGTCAACTACCGAAGTGGTATCGGGCAGTGATGGCGATCTGGACCCATTGGCAAATGCGACCACGGATGGATAAGGAGAGAACCATTCCATTGTTTTTTTTTTAAGACTTCCAAATGGAGGTATTGAGGGCGACTCTATTTCTTTTTCTTTTTCTTGCATTCATTCATTTTTGAGTTTTCTTTTTTCTTTTTTGTGTAGTCTAATCTTTTGTACTATATCTCGAAAACAAACAAACTAAAAGACACCATCTGCCTTGGCTTGAACCGTTGTGCGGTACTTGTCCTTGAACATGTCCAAGTCCACATAACAACCCTTCAAATGTCTATTGCCCTTGGAAGGATCAAAAGCTGTTCTCGCATGAAGGACTCGACGGTTTGCAAAGAGCATACATTCACCAGGTCGCATTGTGTGTCGATATTGAAGATCAGGTCGTTCAATATACGCCGCAAACCGTCTCAAGGCTCGATAAAAATCTTGCATCTGTTCCGAGGGCAATTCAACAGGTCCTTGGAAGGGAGGTGCATAGTTGACGGTCAAGGTATCATTATAGGGATCCAGAGCAATGGTTGGACGGTTGTAATGCAGATGATGATCTGCATTCCGATAGTGAAAGGTGGTTGGGGTTCTCTTGAGGATTTCATAATCCTCGGGGTACTCTTGTTTCAAAAGTTCCACTGCCTTGAATGAATCCATAAAGATGCTCGTGCCACCGGGAACACTGTTTTCGAGACTGTGGAGCAACTGAAGACCTGGGGGTGACTCCATGTAGCTGATCATTCAGGGCAGGGATTGGTGAGTCGATTGTTTGAACAAAGAATCGGTACCAAAAAAAAAAAAAAAAAAAAAAATTAAAGTTAGAAACCGGCTGAACACAGACACAAGATCGGGCCGCATGGAATCAAGTAGCTTGGATCCATCTTTTTTTCCCCCTTCTTCTTCTTCTTGTATTCTCCTTTCCCCATCTCTGACAATGGGAAAAAAAAAAAGGACCCGAAAAAAAAAAAAAAAAAGACTCACAGCAAATCCATGTGAAGACCAAGGTTCAAGTTGGTATAGGCAATGTTCTTGGCATTGGGCACACTCTTGACATCCCAGGTACGTCCATAAAACGTATGCCTCAAATGACCGATCCGTTCCGCCGCCACAGCAACTTGTTGGTCCTCTGTCGGAACGCCTCGCAAGAAAAACAATCCATAGTCTTGCAAATGCTTCAATCCCTTCAACAATCCCTCGGGTGTGTTCATATATTCTTCATAGTCAAGCCAAAGCACCTTCTCCTTCATCATAGTCTCGTCCCAGAGGATGGGTTTGTGGTTCATTCGGCTCTGAGCTCGGTGTTCAGTAGGGGTGCCACCATAAGAACCCAGGATCAAGTCCCATGGGTACAATGACTTGTGGCCGGGCTGGGCCTTGGCGGGGTCCTCCCAATCCCCGACATCCTCCAATCCCTTGGACCAAGTGAGAACAAGACCTTCCGGGGTCGCCTCCGCAGCGGAGACAGCAATGTCCAAGGGTACTTGAGAAGAAGCATGCAACTTTTGGCGGGTGGAAGGGTGAATGCAGTCTGGGCAAGGGCAGTTATCTCTAAGCCAGATCGGATCCAGAACAGTGGAGGGTTGATGTGCACGATAATAAGGCGAGTTTGAAGAGGGAGAGATGGTGACTTTGGCATCAGCCGTTGAGACTTGAACATTGGGCAGTGCAACGGAAGCTTGGGAGGAGACCAAGGATGTGTGAAAGGCCCTTGCTCCGTTGAAGACCAAGCGCGATCCGGATGACTATGTTTAGGAATAAGATCTGCAGGTGAGTGGGGAGAGAGAGAGAATATCTTTCCTCTTTAGTCTTTCTTTTTTCTCTTTTTCTCTTTTCTCCTTTTACCTGTGCCATGGCATTGTTCCTGAAAGTGGCAACGGCAGACTGGCGGGCAGGAGTGGCCCTGCAGAGAGCCCTTGCAGCGCCAGAGGAGAGGAGCTGTGCGGAATGTCGGAGCATGGTGGGGGGGGGGGAGAGGGAGGGAAGAAATGGAATGAGGGGAGAGAAAGGGAGAGGGGGATTAACAAAAGAAAGAAGGAATGGATGGGATGAATAGATGGATGGGATGGATGGGTGGATGGCGACAATGAACAAGAGAGAAAGAGAGAAAGAGAAGAGAAAGAGAGAAAGAGAGTGCCACGAGGAAAGAAGAAAAAGGTCTTCCCGGAGTAGGAGAAAGGGAGAGAAGAGAGCCGATCACAGCGTGGAAGGATGTTCCTCCTCTCTCCCCGCCCTTTTCTCTCTTTGGCCCACTAAACAGAGAGTCGCACGGGTGTGTCTGGGCAAATGAGAATATTCCCCGCCCGAGTAGAGTGAAAGAGAGAGAGAGAGAGAGAGAAAGAGAGACTCTGTGCTTCCTCTTCTCAAAGCACACACCCTTTTTTCTCTTTCTTTCTCTCTCTTTCTCTCTCTCTCTCTCTCTCTCTCTCTCTCTCACTATAACATGGGTTCTTGAGGAGCCAGGCTCGGTTTTGTGTACTTTAATGCGTTTGATGTCGATACAGATAAAACTAACCATTCTTCAGCCCACTCTCTCTCCCTCTCCCTCTCCTCTTAATCCCTTACACCTCCTTTGCCGCAGACCTCAATTCATTGTAGGACAATGGATCGACCAAGAAACAAAGGAGGCGACGGATCATCTCTATAGAGCAACAAAAAAAAATAAAAAAAATAAAGAATGCTCGAGCTCATGACTCTTGGTCCCAGATTCCTTCTCTCCTTTTGCTGTTGCTTTATAAAAACAACAACAATATGCTATCCCTTAGCGTCTTGGACGTTCGCGGACAACCATCTTGTTGGGGTGTTTCCTTGTCTTGCCTCCCTTGGCAAGCTTGCCCCATGGACTCTGAGGATCCTTACCACCTGTTGTGTCGATTCAAAGAACAAGGTAGAAAAAAGAAAAAAGAAAGGCAATGAATTGATCAGTCTCAACTACATACTCTTCTCAATGCTGCATGTTTAAACAGCAATCTCAAAAAGCCTTCTCTATCACATACCCTTGGTCTTGCCCTTTCCTCCTCCGTGAGGATGGTCACATGCGTTCTGAGCAACACCACTATTCACCATCAAACATAGCAAAAAAAAAAATAAAATAATTCGATATTAGTTCACCTTTTCCCTCTATTACTACTACAAAAACCTCAATAAGAAAGCAGCATCAAAAGAACCTTTTGTCATTCTTACCGAACGCGAGGACGGATACCCTTCCAGCGGCTACGACCAGCCTTTCCGTAACTCTCGTGCATATTGCCTGGGTTGGAGACGACTCCGATCGTTGCACAGGCCTCCACAGGGAACTTTCTCACCTCTCCACTCGAAAGACGAACAATCGCATGACCCGTCTCGCCCGTGGCCAACAATTGAGCATAGGTACCAGCAGAACGAGCCACCTGAGCAGGTCCATTACGCCTCATTCCGATCGCATGGATAATCGTTCCCGTGGGGATTCGACTCAAGGGCAAACAATTACCCTTGTCAATAGGCAAGGTGGTGGTGACGCCATCCTTGGATTGATTCCAGGTTGATTTGTTCAAGAAAGAGAACACGACGGTACCGGGCTGGATATCGTGTGGTGCCAGGATATAGGAAAGACGTCCCGTCTCCTGATGCTTCAAAAGGGCGATCCAAGCGGTCCTACCAGGATCATACTCAATACGTTCCACAATCGAGGCTCCGGGTTGTTGACGATACCAATCAAGAAGACGAAGACGACGTTTGTGTGCTCCTCCACGGTGTCGGACCGTGATCCTTCCCGTGTTGTTCCTGCCGTTGGTTGCGCGCTTGGCAACGGTCAGAGAACGGATGGGCTTGCCCTTCCAGAGATGATCACGAGGCACGCGCTTGAGCCAACGACGACCTGGTGACGATGGTCTGTAGGTTTTGAATTGGGTGGAAGCATTAGATGGGGACACATAGTTGATGGTAGATCCTGTGGAGGTAGCATATGTGCGACTCAAGGCCGAAGTCTGAGCAAAAGTCGATGAAGTGTTCCTGAGGGCTACTGAGGAAATCAAACGGCTCTGTGCTGAGGCGGAGGTAGTCATGGGAATCATTCTGGTCAGTCCAGAGGCTGAAGGTCGCCATAATGACCGGGCGAGTCCAGCAAGCATCGACATGGTGGTCACTTGGAAGGATGAAGATGTTTCTTCTTTTTTTTTTTTCTTTTTCCTTGTGCGTGTGTGCGCTCGGTGGAGTCGAAGGCAGGGGGGGAGAAGCCGAGAAGAGTGCCGTCCAACTGTGGAATGTTAAGCCGATCGGAGATCAAGTTTTGTTTACGACTGCCGAGAGGATGTAGGACACAGGGCCCTAAAATGACAGTCACCCTACATCCCAACACCCAACAGTGTACATACGAGCCACACATTAGTCTACGTCTAGCTAGGTCTACACTCTTCTCTTTCGAGCTTGTCCCGGAGAACTGCTGCTTGCCACTGCGCTGCTACTGGTGATCATCTCCACCCAAGGATACTTTCCCTGGGTATCTCGAGTTTGGAGGTAAAGGGACTGCTGCTGGTTCAGTAAATGGCCCCGAACTACATTCGCGATATTGTGCCCAGTAAGTAAGGATATCGCGATGGATATAGGTCTTGCATTTGAGGCAGTACAATCGACGGATGTTTACCTGTCCCACAAACCCCTCGCAGACAGGGCACTTTCTCGACGTGTAGAACTCGTTGACCCCGACCACGATGTAACCAAGTGAGCGAGCTTGTCCAAAAAAAAAAAAAAAAAAAAAAAGAGCTAGAGCTTTGTTGCTTCATTTGTATGCGATATCTGCAAACCTAAGCATTGCCACAATACCTTCTGCGCAAATTATGACATGAAGGACGTGTGCAGCGAGGACAGGCGGATGTTCGAACAATCCCAATGACAACCTTGTTCTCGTCCTCTCTCTTGGCTGCAGTGGACCCACCCAACATCTTCAAAAGCTAGTCCGCCAATTGACGATACTCCTCCTTCATGGCCTTCTTCCGATCCCACGAACGGCGCTTCCTTTCACGTACTTGTTGATGTCAATGTCATTGCCGCGGAGAGGAGGCAACTGACTCTCAATGGTGCTCACTGACCCGCCAACAGCAGGCGCCTCTTGCTTTCTAGTCTCAGCCTATCGCCGATGCTTGAAGATTGGCTGGCAGAGTGCCTTTTGTTTGCCTGCTATGCTTGAAAAAAGCAATGGCTCTCGCTCATCCTTACCCAAGCCCGTGGCCCTCCCCTTACCCTTACCTTTGGCCCCAGACCCTCTCCCCTCCCCATCTTCCTTCCCCACCTCCTTAGCAATAGTTTCCCCTTTGTTTCTTCTCTTGCGTCTTCGTGATTTCCTTCTCTCCTTCCTTTCCTCTTTTCTTTTTTCCTTGCATCATCGTATCTTCCACTCTTTGGTAATAGGACGCTGGATCCAACAGTAAACGCTTGGCCAAGATCGATCCCAAGGACTGCGATCTCTTCAGGTAAGGTCTTTTGCCCCCATAGCTCGCCAATGGCGTCTTTGGACCTCACGACATTGCGGATTTTCTGTAAGCGAATCATCTGTTCCACCAACCGTCGAGTTGATGCGCAAAGGGATCTTGTCTTGGTCGAGTTATTTGTACTTGACCGACTTTGGCTCCTTTAGCTTGAACACCAAAACTTGGAGGCGAAACTCGTCCGTTTGGATGGACCCGTGAAGAGTGTCGCCGCGTTTGGCGCACCCAATGGCCGAAAAGTCTTTACCGCGGATCTCCGTTAGATGTTCCTTCAGCTCTTGAATAGACAATGCCCTTACATTCTTCTTGTATGACCAGTTCTTGCTACGTATTCTTTGGCCTGTGCTTCCGCTCTGATCATCTTGGCGCCCAATGTCAGTGATGATTGAATTGAGAACGATTCCTGTGCTCTTGGTGGTAAGGTTCGCTAGAACGATTAGGAGACTATCGTCGCTGTTACCATCGTCACAGACAAGTTTTCGGAAGAGGGCCTTAAGATCAACGTCGCGCCAGAGCAAGATGATCAAGTCGACCTCTGAGAGAATGACGAACTTGTCCTCCATAGAGGACGTCGGCGACAGTCGTCGGCGATTTTCTAATGCTCAGTTGAGAAGCGAAAAATTCTCGGCTGCAGGAATGTTTGGCAGGATCCTAGAAGATGTACCTGCTGGTAGGAGGCAATTTTTTTTCTTAGTTCAGGCTAAGGCACATGATTGTATATAATAGGTATCCCTCCATTAGTCTTTGATCCTTTCCTGAAGTGGACACTCATCGAGACAGCCATATCCGTTGCTGTTGATCCCAGGAGGTTGGTTGCAGGGTATGGTATCTGGCTTTGAGTGATAGCAGAGCTCCTCATAGTCGGGATGACAACACTGACTTTTTCCCGAGTCGCTTGATCGCTGGAGCCGATGCTCCAGTTCCGCGGAAGTCTCTTGGTGTAAATACAGATCAACAGTGCCTGAAAGAACCCTGCATTGGTGGTCCCAGCTCCAGTTGGTTCTTGATCGTCCATGTCGTCATCAGGACCTGGCGTATTCGATACCCTCGGACAGAATTTATCCAGGATCTCTCTGTCGCCCTCGTCAATATCATCTATCGTCAATCGCGACAAAAAGACAGCGATGGCGCGCTCGCAAATACGGCGGGTTTCTGACGCGATTTTGACCATGTCTTGTAACGCTTGATTGATTTTAGGGAGAATGACCTGCTTGTTGAACTGGGCCCCGTCGATAGCTTCCTCTAGATTGGTATGGAGGGTGCCGACCTCAAGAGTCACAATAGGATGCTGGAGCCCCATCGTGTACATTAGGCCCTTTTTTTCCATGGTTCTGGCATCCTTCTTCTCGACCTTTGCTTTCTTAGCCCTAGCTGGCCTTGAAGTAGAGGCTGAGGGTGTCCCGCCTTCGATCCTGGGAGGCTCCCTCCATGGCCTAAATCTATACAGCTCCATTGTTTCAGGAGGACAGCTCCATTGTTTCAGGAGGGTCGTGCTGTATCTTTCGAGATCTAGTCTTGGTGGAGTAGCGGGGGCGGAACTTGAGGTTTCCCCCAGACCCTGGCTTGACCTCATACCGCCTGTCCACAGTGAGGAGTTTGTTGGCTGCAGCCCCTTGCCTGGACCCGCAGTTGACCGTACTGTGGCCCTGTGCAACTGTCTTCATCAAGTTCCTCAGCAAGTTTCAGGTACTCCTCAGAAGATTGTGGTGGCGCGGGATCCAATTGTTGTAGTTGATTAAAAAACACTCGCTTCGCGGTGATAAACGATGCATTTTTCGTGTTAATATAGTATGGGGAGGTGGTATCGGTGGGATAAGATGTATGGTTTATTCAAGGGCTAAGGTCAGTATTTATACTGCTATGCCAGTCAGGGGAGTAAAAATGATCCTGTCTGAAGCTCTCGCTGTAGACGACCTATATACGTCTCCTCTGGCTCTCTATTTAGGTTTCTATCAGTAACCTCTACCGGTATATACCAGTAATTACCGGTAAACTGTACCGGTGTTTTCTACCGGTAACAGAATGAACATTGTACCACAGGTAAACGTTTTGGTTTCGGTAGTATACCGTTTACTGAGTACTGTGGATACTGTGGTATACCGAATACCAGTGTAACTCACTGCTTATAACGACATCGTTTACTTGGCAATCAGAAGTGATTACCATATCTGCCTCGAAACTGCATCCGCGTACGGTCCAGCCATTTGTTCGCGTATGTACTGCGAACCCTTGCCGTTCAATTGCTGACCAGTGAAACCCAGCAGCGAGATCTTTTTCGACACGACTGAAGTGGCATCGTATGACCCGTCTTTGACCTTGGATCCTCTCCTTCAGGAGGTCAAGATTAGCACTTGCTCTAACAAGGGCTCGGGTTCGCCTTGATGCTCGATCGTCATGTGTCAATCTTTTCTCGATTGGAGGTATTCCGTCAAGGTAGAGCACACTTGTCTTGGGCAGGCCTGTGCTTGTAGTAATGGCTGCCTCGAGAACTCGATGCGCCCGAGTGCCTTTGTGCCTGCTGTAAGCTTGACGGATCAGGGGGTAGAATGCTCCAGGCACATCGACTCGCAGAGTAGGGGGAAGTAGGAGAGGGAGTGACGGAAGGGACCGAGGATGAGGGCTCGGGGTGATAGCCATTGCGGGCAAGAAACAGCTAAAGGCCATTGATGACCATTAGGACGTGAACAAGTGAGATAGTGTGGACAAGTGAAGAGTGGAAGAGAGGCCCAAATATCATTGTTTTAAGCAGGCAAAAAAAAAAAAAAAATACGAAAGAGGTCCGTGTCCTGGTCAGTACCATTTGTCAAGAATGTGACTACTTAGTAGACTTTGATTTCAACCCTATCTTTAGTTTTTCTTGTTTTTTCCAACAATGACAATGCTATATGGTTTAAGAATACAAATACAGGTCCCCCTCTAGACATCCAAGCACTAGGAGCTGGTTCATTGGCAGAACGCTGATGCACGAAATCGATGATCGGATAGCTGAGCTCTTGAACTTGGAAGTGTATGCAAGCGACTATATGACCGTTTTTAATATACGAAAAAAAAGTATACCCTCCTCCCCTGTTAGAATTGACCTTTTGGGGAAAACACTTTGGATCATAAAAGAGAGAGAGAGAGAGAGAGAAAGGGGAAACGAGTCTATAAGAAAACATCCACTTACGTCGTCATTGATAGGCGTAAACGAAACAGAATTGTTGTGGTGCATCGTAATGATCTCGTCCTTAAAGATCTGGAGGGATACTATATCCGAAGTGCCCCGGATCAACTTGATCAGCGTTTGTTTGGGTACACTCCAGACACAGACTGTGTGGTCCGCTGGTGCCGACGTGATCAGAATATCGTTCGTGTAGAATCTCATCTGTATAAATGTATTTTTCGATTCAAGAAAAGAGTGTCCTATTAGAAAAGTACTCTTTTTTTGGTGGAGGAAATGGGGGGGGGGGCAAACATAATGCATTGCTGTCTGCGAGACCCTGTCCGACATACCTGTGTGACCTCATTGTCAGAAGCCCTCCATTGACCTACAAGCGTTCCAGTCCTGGACTCTAACAGCGTTACTGTGCCATTGGAGAAAGCCGTCGCGATCAGGTTCTCTGCTGGATTGGTTGCCACAGTCCGGATGGTCGAACCAATGGAACTGGTTGAGCGCCAAGTATGCATGTTGGCATGTGTGTGGGTATCCAAGAACGCCAATGTACTATCTGCAAGTCCCGCTACAATGTACTGTGATCGGTAAATGGGGACCATGGACACTACGGGGTTCTTTCCAGTGTTGAATTGATGGACGGCCTTTCCTGTCTCTGGCTCCCAAAGCTATCCCAGTCAGAGATGTCCCACACACACACATACACAAATGAGTATTAAAGGTGCAGGCTATGTCTTTTATATAGATTTATATTCTCTTACCTCTTCACAATAAAACTCGATCATCACTTACATGGATTTGCCCATCACTGCTGGCCACAATATCCCCTGTTCCAAACGGACCACCGCCTGTAGCAAAGTGAATATCATAGACCGGACCGCGCCGGTGTCCGTTGTAGGTCATCAAGCATCCCGAACCTGCATCTGCATAATCTGGGTTCTCGATCGTCCGATGGATATCAAGTGACCACAACTTTACGGTACGATCCTTAGATCCAGTGGCAAGGACTCTTTGATACTCATTTGCTCCAATAGCTCTGATTCCAGATGTGTGTCCTAGAAATGGAGAAAGGATCGGTATGTGTGTTAAATAGCCTTCTTGATCCATAGGCAGTGGTGCGAGTAGGTGGGTAGGAGGTCTGAGTTAAAAGTACTCAAGAGTATCCTACCTTCATATCCTTGCAATTTCCAGTCATTGAAGGCAAACTGCATCGACTTGGCCATCTCTTCTTGATTCGTGGACAAGAACCTATTCCAGTTACTGCAACAGAGAAGCCCACCAAACACACACACATCACTTGTTCAACTACTGATCCCAATACTCACAAAAGAAATGTAACGGCCAAAGAAATTCATCCTGCTTTTCAAACCTACCTCAAAAGTTCGAGTCTTGCAGCTGTCTTGGCCCTGCCAGGCGAACCAAAGTTTTGTCGACCCTTCCTTGCTGGAGCCGATCCAAGCACGGGCGAGAGTGAACCAGTCGACAAGACTTCAGTGGGTGACTTGGCTGATTCTTGTCCACCATTGATTCCTCCAGGACCCATTTGAGGACTGGATTCCTTGGAAACAATGGTCAACCCACTCAAGGCCACCGTCGTGGAACTCGAGGATACACCAATAGTGTTGGAGGAGGTCGTGGCTGAAACGGATGCTAGTGCTGATGAAGCCGAAGTGATTGAATGATACCCATTCCCACCATTCATACTTCCAACTGCAGGGCCTACCATCGCTGGCGACGACTTGCTCTTGGATGAATCAAATAGAGAGAGAGCCTTGGACATGCCTGCAGACGTTGCTGACCAGAGATCCTTTGTGGTGAAGGGAGGACGCTTAGAGTTGGCCAGGTCCTTGACCTGTTGACTCCTTTGCTTTTGCCAGAACGTGGATGAAGATGGAGTCAAGACAAATTTTCCTTGGGCCGTAATACTACCTAACGATCGCAGCGGAGAATTGCCGAATTCTTTGGAAGCCAACTTTGCTGCAATCAAACGTTCAATTGCATCACTAGAGGTGGAGGATAGTCGTGTAAGCTTTGTGTGTGCCAGCTGCAGGGTAGTTAAAGTTCATAGAATAGGAGAGAGGGGAGGCTAGGAAAAATCAAAATAAAATTTACCTTGCAGGGATCATGCTCTGCATGACGTCCTGTCCTACGCAGGAGCAGAATTGACCATAGGCATACATCATCTAGGCGAAGCAAAAGAGGTTATTATTCTAGTCCCAAAGTCATGAAAAATCGATCCAGAAGGATAGTGCAGATTTTTTTTTTTCGGGATTTACTTGTTCATTCCGTTGAATCTCCATTGTTGTGAGCGGCTTTGCATTCATCTCATCCGTATCTGGTCCAAACCCCGAGAAATATTTTTGAAGAATTGGGGCAACCTAAGTATTAAGAAAAATGATAAGCAAAAAGAGTAAGATTTAAAAAAAAAAGTCCACATTTTCCCAATGAGGTCGAAAGAGAATCCGTTACAAGAAAAAAAAAATATTCTTAACGTACATGCTTTTCCCAATCAGTTCTAACAAGGGAAAAACTGATCTGGAGAATAAAGTCGAGTGCGTATCGACTCACAGAGAGTCTTGCATTTCCGTATGCATCAGATCGGCTCGTCCGTTTCCCTGTGCTTGGATCCATAAGTCGGTAGATCAAATCCGAACCTCCATTCTTCAACTCTGTCACTAATTGAGTATCGTAGATATGGGAAACCAAAAAAAAAAAAAAAAAAAAGGGGGGGGGCAAAGAAATATTATAGCTTGAGAACTGGATCCATCTAATTAACCTCCTTTTATAAATATCGCTGACAGAGTCATAACTTACAGCTCGTAACATTCCCAAGAGGTTTTTCAAAGTGACGCTTGATCTCGCCGTAATGGATGCCGAGGCAGATTCCATCAAGTGCATTAGGTGACTGAACTGGACTAATGCAAATGTAGACCCAAATTCATTCGCAATTCCACCCAAAGTCTCCCTTAGCAAGGGTAAAGAGACTGGATCCTTGTAGGCTAGTCTTGAGAAAGGCCTCATGACATGTTTCGATGTCAATATGGGCCCAATCGAACGGCTAAAGTTTGATATTGCCAAATGGTTAGAAAAATTAGTGAGGAATACTCATCAGTCTAAATGAAGGGAAGGGTGAGAGGAGGTCAAGATGTTCAGCAATTTCCCCTTCTACATACCAAAGGCCAACAAAGGCTTCACCCACGATCTTGGCTTGCTTTGGGACTCTTTCAGGTACACTCTTCTTCTGTGGCTCTGTTTCAGAGACTACTGCTGCAAGAGTAGAGACAGCACTATTGTCCACTACCATAGAGGAAGAAGAAGCAGTAGAAATATCCTCGGAGACAACCTCTGTCGATCCATAATCTGCTGTCAGGGAATCAATGTAGTATGGGAAGAGTTGCTTCAGGAATGTACTTGTTCCAAATCTTCGCAAGAGTTCTGATATCACTTCTGATTTTAAAAGCTCCGATGGGAGCTTTGGTCTAGTTGACTAGAGAGAGAGAGAGAAAGATATTGCAAAAGAGTTTGTATCATAAAGATTCCTTTTACAGAGATCTACAAAGCAACAGCCTTACCTCAAAGAGCGCAAGAATAGGCTTCAACAACGATGCCTTTGTACGCTTTACGCCAAGGCGCTGCCCAAGTTTGGGCAATAGGCCAAGGGCACTCAGTCGAGTCTCATCATTTGAAAAGAGATGTACAAAGACAGGAAGCGCAATTTCAAATGTATCATCTTCTAGCGCACAAAGCTTGTCGATCCACTTGTTAGCAAGGTCTATTTGTGTACAATCCGGACTGGTTGCAAAAAAAAAAATAAGTACGAATGCATAGAAAGGAGAAAGAGAAAGAGAAAGAGAGAGAGAAAGAAAGGCCGGGTAAAAGAGCATTCCTGAAACAAAATCTGGATAAGATCGCTCATCATTTACCAGACATAAAACATGGCCAGGAAATCATAAATTTCGGCAATAATGCCTGGAACAAACTTGGAGATGGATGTAGTCTGCGAGGATAAAGCAGGGACAGACTTTTGGAGAATATCTTCAATCTTGGGTCTCTGTTGCCAATGGTCGTTTAGCATCTCGGATATTGTCCTACTGACCGAGACGGGTATCTATTGTGTAAAGATAAAGAAGAATAGAAAAAAGAAAAGAGTCAGAGACTTGCTCTCTTCCTTCTCCCCCTCCTCCCCTCTTTCAAAAATCCCCTACTCCCCCTTCCTTCCTCTCATCGTGAACCCGTAGCATGGCATGAAATGGGTTTGATTGGTGCATACCAACAGGAATCTTGTGAGCTCCTCGACAGTGATCTCAGGCTTGAGTGCCATACTAATGCTGTTATTGGGAATATCCTGAGCAAGATAAATCTGCTCAAAGATCTCACCAAGACAGTACACGTCCCAGCTTTGCATGTAAAGAAAAGAATCGTTCTCATTTCCTGCTGTCCCCGCATGATCATGACCTTGTAAGCTTGCATAGGCACAAGCGCGAGCCCTCTCACTGTTCATAAAGTGATACTTGGATCCAAAATGATAAGTGTTTTCAAATTGCTCTAGTTCGTCCGTAAAGATGGCATCTTGGAATTCTGGTGGTAGTTCGATTTGTTCCGATTGAATAAGTTGAACCAATGCTTCAGGTCGGGTTGTCGCCATGGCGAGACTAGTGTCCTGAGATAACGAGGACACGGGGGAAATAAGAGCGGCGGCAGTAGGAGACATATGACCCTGGACACCACTCGAACCCTCCCTTTCGTGATGATTGATCACTAGAGAGCTTGGTCTAGAATTCATCGTTTGATGACGCATTGACTTTGACCTTGTTGGTCCTGTCGGTCGAAACAACAGGTCCGACACTTTTTCTACAAATTGTTGTCGGTCGTTCTGTGGTCGATAGAAACTCCTCCTCTTGGTAATTTTTGACGCTCGCTCTAGCGCAGTATGGTTCTCCGACTGGGCTTTTAAAAATTTCCTGTAAAGTAAAAAAAAAACGGGCGTTCTGCTGTTGAGTATCAAAGATTCATGTGTAGACAATGTGCAGAGTGAAAAGAAAGAGCTCTGTTCGAGCGCTTACGTTTTGGAGAGTGACCAGTTGCATACGCGCTGAGGATGTGGGTCTGTAAAGAGTTGGATAATCCCGTGCTTCATAGAAGAACTCTGCCCAGGGAATAGAGAAAGGGCCACATTCTTGGCAACAATCGCCTCAGGTCCCGATAATTTGTTCCCAAAGGTCAGATCAATCCACTCGTGTAGGTGTTGAGAGACATACTCGCTCTCGAGAGCCTCTCGATGAAGGCGGATGAAATCTTCTGGCGACTTTGCCCAGAGCGGTAGCGACATGTCCGGCATGTCGGCGTGGATGGACTTGAAAATGTTGGGATCAGTGTAAAACTCTGGGATGCACTCGTCGGGAGTCCATTCATAGAGTCGGCGGATTGATGACGGGTACTCGTTAGCCTCATATTTAGAACGAACAAATTGACAAAGGACTGGGATCGGGATTTGTCGAGCCATATATACATAGTAAGTGATGTCGGACAAAATGTCGGTGATATGGTGAGGGATAGGTCCATCAAAAGTAACATCCAGTTGTTCATCTCCCTTGTTGATTCGGAACTTTGTCTTTGAGAAATCTCTCCATCCATGACTGACTTCGGCTCCTGTAAAATCCGTCACCCATGGAAAGATTGGGTGGACGTTTGGATCGCCCTGTCGACGACCTATTCATAACAAGCATAAGCGTTAGTCAGCCACGAGTATGCTAAGATAGGGCAGATACCAGTGTATCAAATTAATTCCAAATGTTTAGAATCATACCTGCAGCATGGTTAAGTATCAAAAGATATGTAAAGTTGGATATCTCTCCTTTAGCCCACCTCATGACTATCGATTCTTCCTGTAGAGCTAGTCATTCCAACGGCATGGGTTAGCTTCTTTTTGGAGTCCCCCCCCATCACCCACCAAAACATTAGCACTATCAAATCAGTCGACTGACATATCTACCTTTCGGTATCGCCATAGAATGTTCTCCACTGATTTGACCGTTAACATTCATCCCCACAAGATTCTGATAGGGGACAGAGCACTTGATTCCAGCCAATGTGATCCAAAGGTTTTCGTCAATATAGACGTTGGATGGCTTGAGTCCTCCATGGATAATCCCATTCTCATGCAGTCCTTTCACAGCTTTCAATAGTTGATACACCAGGAATCCCTTTTTGAGAGGCGTGTCCAGATTGCCGGGGTTAAAACGCAACATGTCCTGCAATGTAGTCAAGCCTGTTGCCCCTCCATATCGATGAGGGGATAGACAATAGTGCGCAGATTCAGACTCGATAATAACGGTGGCTGAAGCGATATTGGTTGGTGGACGACTGGGAGTTTTATCCGCTGGCAGACTAGGAAGTGTTTCCAGAGCCACAAGCTGACGTGTCTGTTCCTGATCTTGCTCTGTATCCTCGGGTCTGGAGATGATTTTGTACCTCAATGTTGTTGGGTATATGATTTCAAGAACCCGTTCGATAAATTCTTTGTGGGTATCTTTCTGAGAATCATCCTTCTCCTTGTGGTCTTCAGAGTGAGTGTCGAGAAAGTCCTTGCTTTCGAGCACAGGATGAAACCGACTGTAGTCTGGGTGAGGTTCAGAAGCAGAGTTGTTCGTCTTTGATTTCGCATCCTCTGAGCCGAGGACCTCCCGAATATACGCCTCAATAGGCAAGTTCCATTCGCTGTTACTGGACACCAAGGTCGGGATGGTGAAGGGTTGTTGAAGTGACTGGGGTGTCTTTGAGGCGTGCTGTTCATCCGCTGGTGCAAATACGCGAGCTCTAGAAGAAATAGTGAACGGTTAACCCTGATCACAGAAATACATTATGGCGTTTTTTCCTTCGAGTCGAGGAAGACAACCCAGAATGAGATGTCCATAGTTCCCGAGTTCCGAGAGAGCTACCTTGTCCAATATGGCTGCTGTAGAGGCTTCTCCTTTGAGATGACGTTAATAAAGACATTCACATCTCCTCCGACGCTTCCGTCATCTGTCGATGTCGGAGTTGTGATATTCACTGAACCGTTGCTCCCCTGAGTAGGCGCCAATGTCGTCGCGGACGGGGTTGGCGGCTCTTTGGATGGCAAGCTTTCTGGCAATACGGTGGCAGTTCCCTTGAGGAGCTGATCGAGCCATGCTTTCTTCACCTATGTGAACAGGATTGTCACCATGCAGGAGATATCGTTCCAATAAGCTCAGAGTCCTTTTCTGCATAACAAATGAACGAAAACAGACCTCGGCATGCCTATTGCCCTGAAGTCAACGCAGCAGTACCTACCACACAACAGGCCGTGTGGCCCAAGGTTGACTCGAGTGGGAAACAGGGGAAGGCAACTTGGAGATGGAGATCGCGCTGGATGAGAGTTTTCAGTTCCTGGGCATCGAGTCCTGCGCCAAACATGCTGGGGAGAGTGTTGGCAGGGAGCAAAGCATACAGTGACGGGTTGGAGGAATGGAAAGGGTAGGAAAGAAGTAACGAGACAATTGGTCGCGAGGGGAAGGGAGGGGAGAGAGAGAAAGGTGCATCGTTCGCCTGCCCTCGTGACTGTTGACAAAGTGATGGAGAGATCACACAGCGTCCTCTTGAGCCAATCAGCGGATCGCCACTGTTTCCTCTGCCATGAACATGCTTGTTGACTATGCCAGCGAATCGGAATCGGAGGATGAGGCGGTCCCAGTGTCCTCCAAAAAGCAGGAAGAAGCGCCGCCGATGAAGCGCGATGACAGAGGGGAGGGCGATGATGATGATTTCATCCTTGCTGCTCTAAAGGACCTCCAGGACTTTGCTGCCTCTGTCGAGACGAATAACCAACAGGAGGCAAAGACCACTGTAGACAATACCAAAGTGGACAATCATCAACAGGGCTCTGGGCCCTCGGTTGTTCGTTCTTCAGCAGAAGACCCTGAGGATCTCCAGCTTTTAGCATTCCTCAAGGAGGTAGACTCTATCCCCTTTCCTGCAGACGAACCTGATCCACCAACACCACCGCCACCGCCACCGCCACCGCCACCACTAGATTCAATGCTGGACAACGTGCCTCCTCCTCCTCCTTTGGAGCCACTATCTGAGGAGAATGGAGCCTATGATCCCACAGCGACTAGTTCAGTCTCACAATGCGTCCATTCGATCCACGCCCGACTCCAACAACTATTCATATTGCCAGCCCCGACTTTGGATTACAAAGATCTTGAGCGCAGAATGCTCGAGTTTGCAATAAGGATCGTCGATTGGGAGAATGGTGGACTTGAACCCTCCTACTTTCTTGGTGAAGCCAAGGCAAATGCAGAAATTCAGTCATCGACACTCTCTCCAGAGGCATATAAGACTCGATCAACTACTGATTTGGCACCCTATGGTGGGATTGTGGGATCTATGTTGAAGCATCTCCATGAGCTGGAGCACCTCGCAGCACCGACTGGATGGGTTTCCTTATGGGACCCCATGGATGAAGCCTATGGATTTCAGCATATCAGAACTGTTTTTTTTTTTTTTTTTTTTTTTTTTTTTACAGGATCGGGCTCTTGACAACCAGTGAGATAATGCAACGATTTTCATTCACTTGACCCCTTTTTTTTTTTTTTTTTTTTTTTTCAGGGTGCCTATCTGTCAACATACCCAACCTTGGAACAAATTCATTATCTAGATCCACCTATTCTGCCTTCTTCGACCGGAAAGACTACACGAGGATATTATGGAAAATCAACATTTATCTCTCGACCAACATCAGGAGCTGCTGCAATATCCAACCTATCAACTCCAACCTCTACTCTACAAACAACTGGGTCTCATGCTCAATGGAACCATTCGTCTACCTCAAGCCCGACAAAAGAATCTCCTTCAAAGGATGACTCTGCAACTTTGACCTCTAGTCCGCCCACCATGAGCTCGCCTACGACTCTCTCACCAACCACATTGGGTGCTACACCGATCGCTGATAGTGCAGCTGTCACCTCGACACGTAAAAAGCGCAAGGTCAACGATTCGCAGTTTGACTCGCAAGGTTCAATGGATCCTAGTACTACACATCAACATATGCATCCGTCCAGACGAGCTCTTATGACCACTAAATCTGTTGCCACCACCTCTGTGTCATCCTCCAAGTTTATGCCCAAGAAGCTTGCCAACCTCTTACAGAAATGGAGTGAAAAGGACCGAGAGACGAGTGATGATGATCGAGATAATGAGGAGATGGAGGAGGAGGACGCTTCTGGATCTGGGACGCATGGAGGTTTGGGACGAGGGCAGACGGCGTATGAGAAATCGGCGAGTGGAGCGAATAGTCAGGCACTTGGGAGTGATTGGCGTGAAAGGAGATTGCAACAACATAACAAATAGGCGCCTCCATCTCTGTTTCTCCCACTTTCTCCCTCTCCTTCTCTCTCCCTCTCCCTATATCTCTTTTCTTCCTTTCTTCTTTTCTAGTTTAAGCAACTGCTAGGACCATTTCATTTTTTTTCCAACTCCCCTCCCCCTCCTCCTCTCTTTTTGTCTTTCTTTCATAACCGCATTCATTTTTTTATATTATCCAATAGTCATTGTCCGTAATAGATTCATTTTCTCTACTGTCTCTCTCTCTCTCTCTCTCTCTCTCTCTCTCTCTCTCTCTCTCTCTCTCTCAATTAACTTTGAGAAATGCTCTCTTTGGAATATGCGAGATAAATTCTTGAGAGGAGGGGAAGAGGGGAGGGAGGGATCCAAATGTTGGTCTTAATCTCTTTCTCAAAAAGAAATTTCCCTGGATGAAAAAGAAAGAAAGAAAGAAAGAAAGAGAGAGAGTCTTCACGCGGAGCAAATTCATAGGTTACTCTAGTTCGTCTACATGAATTAGTTATCAGGCTGAAATAAGCCTTCTCCATCACTTGAGATTTTTCTCTCTTTTTGGCGTCAATAGGAGGCTTTCTCTTTTTCCTTTATCCTTTGCCTTTGTTATTATTATTATTATTATTCTTATTATTATTATTATTATTAGAAGAAGAAGAAGAAGAAGAAGAAGAAGAAGAAAGAAGAAGAAGAAGAAGAAGAAGAAGAAGAAATCGCTCTACTCTACGTAGTAGAGGCATGAAATATAAAAAGATAAAATCACTATGAATCCAGGATGAGAAGAGAGAGAGAGAGAGAGAGAGAGAGAGAGAGAGAGAGAGAGAGAGAGAGAGAGAGAGAGAGAGAAACAGGAATTTTTAAAGACCCTTTGCAGAACTAGCTTTTCGTTAACATGAGTATAGTTGTTTCTAGAGCAAAAACAGATTGGAGGAGGAGGAGGAGTAAAAACTCGGTTTAACGGATTCATAGTACTAAAGTTAAATGGTTTAAATAGAACGTTGAAATGCATTACTGAATGTTGCACAGCTACCTTTCTCCTCACCTCTTGAAGCCTTGTCAACCAAAGGACATTCCATAGAGAAAATACCAGTGCTTACTGAAGTGGAGGAGATATCATACTCTGATACCGACGTGTTCATTCTGTGGTTGCCCTCCTCCCTCCCTCCCTCCCTCCCTCCCCCTCCGAGACAAGGGGGAAGAAAACGTGTCACCAAGGCTTTCAGAATTGTAGGCCCGAGCAACATTCCCTCATCCCCTGTCACAAAGCAGTGTCTCATTCTCGTTTGTAAAAAAGAATAATAAATAACCAGTAAGGCGAAAAGGCAGAAGGTGGGAGGGGA